>VWZK01002027.1:6713-39716 GCA_013396935.1 Baryphthengus martii
AGGGGTCTGGAGAACATGTCTTATGAGAAGAGCCTGGGGGAGCTGTGATTGTTTAGACTGAAGAAGAGGAGGCTGAGAGGAGATGTTATTGCTCTCTATAGCTACCCGAAAGGAGGTTGTAGTGAGGCCACTGTTGAACTCATCTCCCAGGGAACTAACAACAGGACAAGATGAAATGGCCACAGGCAACTTCAGGGAAAGTTCAGCTCAGATATTAGGTAGAATTTCTTTACTGAAAGGGCTGTCAGGCTACCCAGGGAAATGGTGGAGTCACCATCCTTGGAGTTGTTAAAAAAAAAACAGTGGATGTGGCACTTCGGGACATGGTCTAGTGGTCATTGAGGTGTTAGGCAGAAGGTTAGACTTGATGATCTTAGAGATCCTTTCCAACCTTAACTATTCTCTGATTCTTTGATTCTATCACAGCTTCTTGCTCTGCTACAAAGCTGATTTTATTAAGAGTAGCTGGGAGACAGGAGCTGGGCCGCTATAACACATTTTGTTCTACTCTTGACATTTGCAAATGTTTGGGAACAGATACAATCTGGCTGTGGTGCTGGTTCCTTCTCCAGACATCTGGTCATGGTATGGCCCAGTGTCATTGCCTGCTGCAGTTTCAGATGCTGCTTGAGAAACTACAGCATGTCAACGTCCCAGAAGTCTGCCTTCCACTTGCATTCTGGATTCTACACCGTACAGGTCATGGCAGAAGTCTTCCTTTACATGGTGATTTAATCACTTTATTGATACCTAATGGGGAACTTCTTGAAGCCTGAGTGTTATCTTAGATCCAAACTGCAATGTAGACCTTTATCATGGACTCAAATATCTAAAAGGCTGAAGAGAAACACAATACAGAGAGCTCGGTTGCATCTGCCGGCAGGGACCAGGATGCACAGTGGGTGGTCAGCTGCTCTGCTCTGCTTGCTGCTGCGACACCCCTGCCTTGACATTTCCCCCCTCTCAGCTGCTCCTGGTGCCCTTTCGCTCGGGCCTCCACTTTCCACAACTCTCACCTTCCCCACACATGCACCTGCAGCTGGCGGTGGACAAATAGCCCTGTCAACTCCCTCCACCCTGACCCACGGCAGCAACTGCCTCATGTAGGAAACTAAAATCACACACTCTTTCCCCATGTCTTTCTCTGTTTTGAGGAGGGTATGGAAAACTTTTCCTTGGAGAGACAAATCTCTAACATTCCCTTCCCATTCTTTCTTTCTCAGCATCCCATTTGCTATCATCCCATCCCCTTGCTCTCCTGGATGCTGCATCAACCCCCATGTGGCAGGCAATCCCCTTCTCTGTTGTGCTTCCCCTTTCATCTGTTTCACCAGTCATTCTAAGCCAGCTTGGCTCTAAAGCTTCCTGGCCTCTTATCTCCTTGTGGAAGGACTGTTCCATTTAACAACTAAACAAACAAAAAATAATTAAAAAATAATTCCAGAACTTTTTCCTCATTTACTGGTCTTAGGTCATCACTAAATGAATAGATAAAACTAGCCCCATACCCATTTCAGGCAAACCAGCTACCTGGAAACATGTATAAATTGGCTGCAAAGCCATTTATATGTAAGCCCCGCACACAGTCATGTCCAGAGGGCTTCCTGCTGCAAAAAAAAATCAGCGAGGAATGGTCCAAGAAACAGAAATGTCTGAAAGCACCTCACCCATCGCATAGTCATTAGAGACGCAGATCTTCCACAGTGAGTATGTAAACAAGTTAAATAGTAAACTGTTTTCCTATAGGCATACTTAATTCTAACTGTTACCAATACAAAAATTAAAATCTATTAACTTCATACTTACGTTTGCCTTAAAACATACAATACGTGTTTTCAGAATATTTTCCCTGTTTAGATGATTAGTTCTGCATGGAGCTAGAAACAAAAGACATCTGCCACGATCCATCTATCTATCTCAGACAGTAAAAAAACCTAAAGGCATGAACCCTCTGAAGATCAGTAGGTTATTTATGCTGACAAGGATATGATACCTTCTCCCTTCTTAATAATAGGTTCTGATGCTACATGTTAGCCTCATTATTATGCATAAAAAACTATGTTAAAAATCAAATTATTTAAAGATCACATTAAAGACAGTGTGAAATACAAACTTTTCTGCTTTTTATCTGCATGCATCATAATTTTGGGACAAGTCATAAGTTCTCCTGTAGCTTTTGTGATTTTGTTCCCCACAGCTACTGCAGATGGACTGGTGTGGAAGCACCAGTTTGTCAGGGCTTGGACTCATGTCCCAGAGAAGCATCAGAGCTCTTCTGCTTCTTTCTCACACCACTGGCAGACCTTGGGTCAGCCAGCTTGCTGAAAAGCTTATAAAATAGGTATGAGAGTATTTAGTGTACTTGAAAGATGAAAATAGAAGCCAATGGGGAATTTCCTGCTGACTGCAATGTTGCACTACCAGGCACTGCCCAACTACGTGCAGAGGAGGAAGACAAAATCAGCAGAGGGTTCGGGGTTGTTAAAAATAAATTAATGACAGCAGGGTCCAGGACAGGCTGTCTTCAGCCAAGTTTGTGTATTAGTTACACCTCCTGTGAGCTACGTTTGCAGAGCACATACACACAAAAAAGAACCTATTCTGTAATAGAGGTTTGAAAACATCTTTGTCAACAAATAATTAGCTTATAGCCTAAGTAAATATGTCCCATGTGCTCAGACTGGCTGCTCTTGCTTAGCAGCACCTCCCAGGAGCTCTGCCCAGGCACTTGGCACAAGAGAAGGCCTTAAACTCAACAACTGTTCAAGCAGTTGTAGTCTGTTTTATTTAATTTTACTAAGCTATTGCTGAGCACCTGGTGCAGTTACCGTATCTATGTCAAAACCAATATTTTATATCTTCTGTAACCTAATTGAATTAAATAGATTTAAATATACTCATTTACCACTGAGCACAGCTATTAAAAACCTCTCTGTTGGACTCTGACCTCTCTTTTCAGAAAGATGGCTAAGGATAAACTTTGCAGTACTTATAACTGCGAGCTAAAGGGAATGGCTGCTGTGAATTTATTAAGGCGTGAGATGTAATGCCCAAGTTAGCACTGCAGAGGCTGCCAGCCAGAAGCAAGACCCAGCTGTGGGGAGCTGCTAACAGGCACCCATGGAGAAGCCGCCCTCCCAGCACAAGCAGCAAATAGCTGTGAGGCTACACAGATTTTCATCCTTTTAAGGGAAAAGTTAGCCATTCCCACTTATGCATTACAATATGAGCTTTCTTATTAGCCATTTAATTGCAGATTCCATTTAAAAATACCCAGTTAGTTGTGTTCTAGCTGTCCACTCCACTGTGGAGCTTCCTGTGGATTTGCCCCCACGTGCAAGAAGTGTTTATTAGCACATAATCCCTCTGTCTGCCAGTACAGGACTGAAGAATCAACTTGTTCCTTGGGAGAAATGCAGCAATACTCTTTAGGGGCGTCGTCCTGCTTCTTTGGAAAACTAACTTTCTATTCCCTCTCTAAGGAGGTTTTCCTATAGTTCTAGGCTATGTTTTCCCTGTTTGGCTTTCATTCCACCAGCACTTGAGGCAGGTTAGGCTGCACAGAGTCCCCCTGCCTCTCTTCTGCCATCTTTTTTTCTCACAGTGACGATCAGGAAAGCACTTTTAACTGTAATACACCCGGAGCGGTATGTATCACAGGATAGCTCCACAGCACTGAGATTGAGGAACTGTATGATGCAAATTTCTTTTAAAAATGGTTTCTAGAAATGCCTTAAACTGTCAACATTAATGTCTTTGGTTCTCCCTGCTGTATCCATCCCAAACCAATAGGCTTCACTCAAAAAACACAAAAAAATCCGGTGACCTGATACGCGCATGGGGACTCTCAGCCCTCATGGTCTCTTTTTGAAATCAACAGTGGCCAGAGTCCATCCGCATGGATTGGATTGCAGATACCTCCACATTCTGTACAGGACCAGGGCCATGCGCTGGGCACTGGGCCACTGTCTCGCTCATTATTTTCCTGACTGTAGGAGTGCAACATTAGAAAAACAAACAGTTTCTGTGCAAGACTCATTGAGGAAAAAAAAAATAAATCAAAGTGATAAAAAATTTCTCATTCCACCACAAAATACTGCCATAAAAATTATGACTGGCAGTAGCAAGCACACACAAGTTTTTCATTTTATTGAGGAAGCAGAAACTGAAGAGGGAGGGACAAGTAGGAAGGAAGAAAGGGCCATAAAAAGGAACAAATTTCAATGTGCCATTATAATCTCTGGTCATTTTCTCCCTGACAAGCAAATCTGCAGAGCATTTAAGATCAATATGTGCTGAAAAGTCAGCCAGAGAGGGAGGAGCAGAGGGAGATGCCACTTGAGCTGGCACGCCAGAGAATCTTTAAATAGAAAAGCTTTCAGGGAACTCAGAGCAGGCACTTACTGCACAAAACTTAATTACAGCCATACTCATCTGAAAACCTCCCCATTAACAGCCTCGCCTCCACTCCCTCTCCCCCTTCCCCCCCATCCTCACTCCACCTCCCCTGCCACCTTTTCATCTGCAGCAACTGGGGAAGGGAAGAGGGAAATGCACTAAAACCAGCACTAGGTGTCAATCCTAGCATCCCCCTAGGCTGGGGCTTTAGAATGGAGCTGACAGCTCACCCCAACGCTCCAAGTCCCTGGGGAGCCAGTACCTGTTAGTCAGCTCCTCTGCTTCCTCTGGGTCCATAGCGTCCTCCTCCTCCTCTTCTTCCTCCTCTTCTTCCTCCTCCTCTTCCTCTTCTTCTTCATCCCCTATGAAGGACGAGGTCTCAGATGCCCTGTCGCACTCAGCACCGCGGTACCCCTCCATGCCCTTCCCAGTTCAGGCCCCAGACGGTGATTTTTACCCCCGACCCTGTCCTCCCCAGGGTTGCCTGAAGCAACTGTCATCCCCAGCAGCTCTCGCTTCTCCTGACTCAGGGCAGTCTTTAAATAGAAGGCAGAGAAGTTACAGAGCCGAGTCGCTGCTGGTCCTACCCTGCCTGGGTCCTAGCACCAACCAGGTGCCAGGACACATGGCAAAACCCGACAGCCATCTCTGCGGCTGCTCGTCCCTTTCGCCTGCCCGCTGCTGCCGTCGAGGTGCTTCCACTGAGGAGATGGGGCAGCCAGGCAGCAGCAGGGAAGAAGGGGCTTGCACCCCAGCAGCCCTTTCCAAGGCACCTTTAGCAACTTTGGGGTGGATGGCACAGATGAAGAGGCAGGAGAGTTTTCTTGTGGCCCCAAGAAAAGCTGCATTTAGTAAGTGAAAGTTCTGTCCCTGAACACACTCAGTGAGCCTCAAATTTGACCGAGATACAATTACTAGTGAATTAGCCTAGAATGCACACCTTTAATACTGTACCTTAAGAGGTATCAGATGCTCCATAGTTTTTAACAACACACAGAGAATATATCTGAACCCCCAAATTTGTCAATGTGTTAAATCACAGTTTATTTCAAATTTCCTCTTTGAGTGGGTTTGAATCAATTTTAATTTAAAGCAAACACAAACTACATTACTATGTAGGGTTTAGGTTGAACCACATTCACCCTTTAATTCTCTGCATTTCACACAAAATGCAGTGCTTTCCACAGACAAAATGGAAGTATGTCCAGCATGCACTAGCCAAAGTAATGACTTTAAAATATATATATATTTTTAGAAGAGGGGGAGAAGCAACAAAACTCTGATTCTAAATAAAAAAACTTCAAAGTTACTTCAGGTATAAAATATTGTGTATATTCTTCAGATGAAGAGCCGGTTATAAACCAATCAGCAAACTCTTCCCCATATTTTAAGTACAGAAAACACCTAAGCAGGTATTTCTGAGTACAAGCTTTCTGCAATGCGAAATTAAAATTCTACGGACAGATTTGCTTGAAGTAAAATACTTTCTAAACAGTACTACATACAATACATACAGACCTGTCTGCTCTCTTTATCTACCCACTGAGGTACACAACTTACAAGGTCAGAACATAAATTCTCAAAGAAGTGTACTTGAAATATACACTAACTTAAACTCCTGTTTTATCATGAGCACAGACACGGTACACAAGATAATAAAATTTAAGGTAGAAGACTTCACATTCACACATGGAAAACAAAAGCATTAGAGTTTTCTAGAAATGCTTATATATAATCATATATATATTGCAAAAGTTTTGATTCAGTTTTCAGCACATCAAGAGAAAGGTGAGTACCCTTTTAACAGAACCCTTTCAAATTATTTCATGACCTAGTGCTCTCCCTTCTGTACTTCTCGCAACTTAATTTGACCTGCAAGTTGACCAAAACGGCATATTCTTTCATGTTCTTCCTACAAGCATGATAACTCTGTAAAATCAATGAGGGAAAGATTTATATCAAATCACACAAGGATTAGCAAAGACAAGACACACATAGCAAAAAATACATGAGATAATCTGGAATGAGTCTATTAAATCAAGAGTGACATGCACTGATGGATTTAACACCAAATATACTGTGAATTTGGCTCAGTGACTCGATTAAAGTAATGCATTGTTTCCAAATAAGCATTTGGGATGGTATTCACAAATGCTAGCTTCGAGTTATCCATAAATCATCTTTCACCTCTTTATCATGGCTGTCCATTTCTACTAAGCAACTAAGTCACCCTTCAATATGAATCTTAAAATTGGTTTATACTGAATTATTTGTAAGGCCTTTCTTAAAAATAACCTCACATACTGTCAGAACACCTTAAAGTACAGAGTACACTTACACAATCATGTTTTAAGGGAAGTGAGAGCAAGAGAGCTAGAAGAGAAACTCCAGGTTTCACAGTATACAGCCTATGCCAGTTCTGGCACTACTGTTACTGAAGAGGAAGCTCTTGCAAATGTTTGGTCCTTCCATACACCTTTGAGCATGTTAACTAAACGCTCTGCTAGAGGACTAAAGAGAGTTCCTAAAATCCTAAACAAGACACTAGTAGTTTCTGACATTATATAAGATGAGAAAGGACAGGCAAACCCAATGCCAAAAGAAGTAGTCAAAACTAGTCCTAGAATAACAAACAAAGCTGAACTAAAGCATTTTTATTTCAAGGCAGTAAGAAGCCTCAGAGAAGTTAGCATCTTGCACACATGCTGAAATCTTGGTCAACTGTTAAAAAACACCTTTTACCAAAGGTCTCCCAGAAAAACCATTCCTCGTATGATATACAACAAGTGGTAGGTGTGCAAAGGTTTTATTTTGAGGAGAAGGGACCATTTCACACTAACACTACGATTTATGATAATCATTAGTGGATTTCTTGCTCTGGATACCTGCCCAGAGTAGGTGAAAATCCAGCTCATTAAATCTCTGAACAACTTCAGACTACACAGAACTGAATCCACAGTCAGTTAAAGTTCAGCTCCTACTCACTCTCCCCAGATTATTTATTTTGTGGTATTTTATCCAAAGTTTACTGATGGAAGTTGCAGTCCACCATTTCACAAATACTATTTATGCTCACTCACAGAAGGCAGTGCTGCTCTTATTTGCCTTGACAGAGAAAAAACATAATGTGATATGTGGTGAAACTTGTTTTCCAGACCTCTCAGATTATTTTTTCATATATGAGACCACCCCCACTTTCTGCGCTCTTGTGAGATTACATACTAGCTTCTTTTCCTATAAGCTAAAACAAGTTACACTACTTTGCCCCTTGCTTAGCTAGCACAGTAAGACTCTGAGGAGTTTTCTGTAGTTCGAGAGGATGTGACAAACACGCTTGTCCCCAGACAATTGGGGGAAACTACCATCTAGACTTTTTAGTGCTGATTAAAAAGGTATCTTATCAGAAGTACATAACCTTGAGAAAAAAAACATAAAAGGATTCTTTGGAAACACATAGGCCACTGTGGTTACAGATCGTGACTTCTATTAAAAAGACCACTGAGTTAGTGGGCCAATTTCTACAGAATTACACGGAGGTACCATATTTTTTTAAACTATTTTGAAACAGTTAGAAAGCAGCTGTTTCAAACATTAAGTAGTAATTTAAAGTATGAGATACATTGATAAAACAGGTGATTCAAAGCAAACTCGTAACAGATAGACACACAAAAAAGATTTGTGCTTCACATCCAGCTCACTTTGAAATGTACTTTTGCCAGGTTTGAACATGTATGTGACTTCTTAATTGTCCTACTTTGAGAAAGTTTTAAATTTTCTAGACAAAGAGATAGTCAGCATCTTTTATGGAGCAGTTTATTTCACATGCACTCACACAGCACCTAGAAGACAACCAGGGGATCAGCACCAGCCAGCATGGGTTCAGGAAGGGCAGGTCCTGTTAATGAACCTGGTCTCCTTCTATGATGAGGTGACCTGCCTAGTAGTGATGGAAGATCTATGGATATTGTCTACCTGGACTTCAGCAAGGCTTTTAATGCTGTCTCCCAAAGCATTCTGCTGCAGAAGTTGGCAACTTGTAGCTTGGATGGGTATGCTTGGAATGGGTTGCCCAGAGAAGTTGTGGAGTCTCCTTCTCTGGAGATATCAAAATCTTCCTGAACGTGTTCCTGTGTGACCTACTCTAGGTTCTTGCTCTGGCAGGGGTGTTGGACTAGATGATCTTTCAACATCCCTTCCAGTCTCTAATATTCTGTGATTCTGTACTCTTCGCTGGGTTGAAAACTGGCTGGATGGCCAGTCCGAGAGAGTTGTGGTGAACAGAACCAAACCCAGCTGGCGATCAGTCACTAGCAGTGTTCCTCATGGCTGTTTTAGGGCCAGCCTTGTTTAATCTTAATTGATGATCTGGACAAGGGGATCAAGTGCACCCTCAGTAAGTTTGCAGATGACACCAAACTGAGCAGGAGTGTTGATCTGCTCAAGGGTAGGAGGCACTGCAGAAAGATCTGGGTGGGTTGGGTCAATGGGTTGAGGCCAATGAGATGAGGTTTAACAAGGCCAAGTGCACATGGGTCACAACAACCCCAGGCAATGCTATAGGCTTGGGGGAACAGTGGCTGGAAGGCTGCGTGACAGAAAAGGATCTGGGGGTGCTGGTTGACAGCCAGCTGAACATGAGCCAGTAGTGTGCCCAGGAGGCCAGGAAGGACAATAGCATCCTGGCCTGTGTCAAAACCAGTGTGTCCAGTAGGAGTAGAGAAGTGATCATGCTTGCTTCTTGAAACAGCTTCTTTCTGCAATTTAAGCAGTCTTTTAGTTTTAATCTAACTCTAGCAATCCACTAAAATGTTCTCTTTCCATGCATATGTTTCCTCTCACTACCCTTCCTCGCTGTAAGATGGCAGACTTGGTCTCAGTAAAACATTCACTTTAACCTGTTTTATGTAAAATGGAAGCACAAGCTTCGTCTTGTCCTATCACTAGTCACCTGGGAGAAGAGACTCACATGGGCCTCACTAGAGGCAATAGAGAGCAATAAGGTCTCCTCTCAGCCTCCTAGGTACCTCAGAAGGGTCTAGAGAAGATTTCTTATGAGGAGCAGTTGAATTAGATTAAAACTGGAAGACTGTTTAAATTGCAGAAGGAAGCTGTTCTAAGAAGCAAGCCATAATCTCACATAGACTAGATCATGACAAAGCATGTAGTAAATAACTTCACATCAGGTAGTTTACTGTTTCTGAAACTTCTAAATTGTAAAACTTAAAAATAAATTAGAACTTAAGTTTGCACAAGAGATAATGCTTGTTATTTCACATAGTTATAATGGTTTATTGCAATTTGGTTAGGGACAGCAATAGATGAAACTTTTACCTGCACACAGACGCAGCACAGAATACCCATATAGAAGTTTGATTTGAAACAGAGGCCTTACTTCTATGGGGCATTTCCATTTCTATGTAATTACAGGAAATACTATAAATGTGCAGCACAATAACAAACTGGAAAAATAAGCTATATCTCATAAACTTTATTTCACTTGACATCATACAAAATATTAAACTTTAAAAAAGTTCAATTTTAAATCAATGGTAAGTACAGTTTTAACAATTGGTCTTCAATAACAAATAAATGAGGCACAAATTGTGCTACAGAAGGTCTAAAAGAAGGTTCACAACTTAAGTAAATAATCTTGAAAATCAAAAAATTCAATTTACAGTAGCGGACCAATTTACAAATATTTACATAAAATCAAAACAGAAGCCTAGGTTATTGTAACAGTAGGGCTGCGGGGTGTTTTGGTTTGTTTGGGGTTTTTGTTGTTTCATTGTGGAGTTCGTGTTTTGGTTTGTTTTTCAAAGCAGACATCACTATTACAAATACATGAAAAGAAGCATAAAAAGTATCATCTTGCATATCCCCTGTGAATATGAGGCATTTATGTATACTGATTTGTAGTATCTTGCATATCCCCTGTGAATGAGGCATTTATGTACATTGATTTGTCCTTTCTCAATTCCACCTCTTTGTAGTAGAACCACTTCTTGAAAATTCCAGTTCAGAACAGATCTTGATATGCAGAACATTACCAACCACAAACTAGCTTAATTTATTCATACATTGTTGCTGCTTGTTTCATATAAAAGAGAAATAAAACTGTAACGTGCCAAGCTGAGCAAAAGCACTCAACTGCAGTTAAGTAGATGTAAAGCACGGGTGTCTGTTCATCAAGAGCTGGCTACTGTGTGCAGTGCCTTAGGGATATAGTCAGACTTGTCCATTTTTTAGCTCTAAATGTCTTTATTTCATGGTTAAATGTGTCTGAATTATTACACAGATTATGAAAAAAAAAACCCAAGTCAGTATATTCTCATACTTTCCTTAAAATGGATTTATACTTGTGGCTTCTTGTCTGATTTTCTTCTGAAAGTCAGCAACACATTCTATCTTTGAATGAACAGCTGTATTAATAAAAGTTGACAATAAAGTATGTAATCTTTCTTATAAACATTTCCTTAACAAACGTTTACAAAGAAAAACATGTCATAAACTGCCTCTTCACTTTGATACTGTTCTTCATTTCAGCAGGATCCAATAAGAAGAAAATGAAAAGAAACAGGTTATCTTTTCTGTAGGGTTGCTCTTAAAGGTAATATACAGTTCAGGTCTTTCTTGTCTTGTAATATCTGCCAAGACTGGGGAAAAAAAGGAAAAGATTTTAAAAAGACTAAATCTTTGCCATTAATACTTCAACACCATTGTAAGCAGTAAGCCTCACAGATCCACATAAATAAGGTTAATATTTTTCCCCTTCTTGCAAATAGAGCAGTTTTGGTGGTTTTGTTTTGTTTTAGTTGGTTGTTTTTTTTAAGGTGAAAAAAAATTCCAAAAGGTACACAAAATGCAATGGATTATTGAGGAAGGTAGAGCCTTTCAAGAAGGGAGGGCATTTGTCGAGAATGAGATGTTGACATTATTTATTACGTTTATATCCTGACTGCAAAATAATTGTCTCAAATTCACACATGTCAAAGTTCCCGATATAAGATGGTATGCTCTGACATTTCCAGAGCTTAACTGTGTCTTTGAAAAGGTTATTTCCATTTTCTTCTGTAGTCTAGTGTGAATTTCAGGATACATCTGTCAGGTCATGAATCTGCAAATAACGGCAGCGACCCTCCTATCTGTGCAGAGATTTCATCTCAGCCACAATGTGTAATGAAAACTACAAGGAGAATAATCTCTCAAGGGCCACGAGACAAAGAGATTCCTTAAGCTTCTTAAAAAGAGTGCTAGATATTAATAAGAACTTGCAGTTTTAAGCAACTGTCATTCCTTACACTTCCTACTGAAGTGGAAATTTTTTTTAAGGTCCATAACACTAGTATAGAGGCTTCTAGACAACTAGGATCAAATTACTACTTTTACGTTTTTCAGAAAACTATACAGGTTTGAAAACAATTTTTTAAACTGAAAACTCTGAAAAGAGAAGTTCACTCTGATTTCACAGAACAGTGAGAAAGCCCAAATTACTTTGTGAATCTGCTAAAGCAGTGGTTTACAAAATCAAGTATTTTATGTGGAACTATGTGAACAGTTCAGTATTTTAATTTCTAACATGGTTAAATAGCAGGAAACATTTCTGAACAGAATTACAAAGCGAAAATGTATCCTTTTCTAAGGTAATATCTTATAGCATTCGTTCTCTTCAGTATCTGGCATTGATTGCGTTTTGCTGGAAAAGCCCTCAAGATAATTAAAGACTTGATTACCTGGAGTAAACAGGAACCTACAGTAACAGCGTAACAGGGGAATCTAACTGGTTAAAGCTGCAAGTCATTTTACACACTAATCCCCAGTCATAACTACATTATGAAGCGTTAGAGATCATAGAAAACTAGAATTTGAGCTGTGATTTCAAATGCTATGATAGGAGACAAGCGTAAAAGAATTGGTAGCAAGGATTTTTAGAAAAAAAAACACCATGTTTAATGAAGTCCTAAATCTTTGCTTGCTTCCAAGCGTCCTTGACTCCTCCACTGACTGGAACAGTGAAAGTTCCAGGTTGAACTACTCATGTTCTAAAATTATGAGTGTAGTCTCTTAAAGAAAAGTTCCAATGTAATTTAGTTCTCCAAAACACATCAGAAAACCATTAGTGGTTTTATAAAAAAAGTGATATTAAGAAGTATAAAACATTGTTTATTACCAGTCAAATTCATGTAGGAAGATATAATGAAGATAAAGTTGCAATTCTAAAGCTATTGACTATCATTAGAATTTTACACACACAAGAAAATCTAAGACAAAGACTTCACTTTTTCAAGTGCCCATTTAAATTTAAGCCTGTTGCTTAATATGAGACAATAATTACTCTTACTAAATAATTTTCCACACTTAAAAAAATACATTTGTATTATTTATATAGTACAATACTCATAACAAACATCAGAAACAGGAAGGTTTAATGACTAGAAATTGTGTAACTATCTTGAAAATGAATGCGACCAGAAAAATTGTGTAAGATTTACTTCTTACCTTCAGAAATTCACTTCTGATAATATCAAACTTCTGTTTTTCATGTACAGCTCTAGCAGTGTTTGTCCCATCAAAGGGCTCTGCAAGATGAAACACAAACATTGAAAGTATTTTAAAAGTCTAGACCTAGGCTGTCTTCAATGAGCACGTAATCAGACAAAACCCAGAAAGTTCAATGTATCATTGCTTCCCAAGAGTGCTTTGAGTGTCTGATTCCACTTTGTTCCTCAATCTTTATTTCTACTTAAAATTCATCCAAAAAACCACCCCAAACCCCGAATGCTCTAAAGGCATATAATCTATAATAAAGCCAGGTTATTATATCAACTGAAGCACACCATGATTATGCTGGATTTATGAAACAAAAATTATTTGTTACTGCTTAATAGTCTGTGATGACACATCAGAAGATAATTTTGCGTATTAAAACATTTTCAAAAACTGATTACACTTGTGCCTCTTGGAACAGTTCATTTTAGATTCATCTCATTCAACAGCTTCTCAGTGAAATACAAGGATTACAGTAAAATAAAATAGTTTTTTATAAGATGTCCCAACTGCTGTAAAAGCATATTCTACCAATTTATGCCCATTCTAAAATATCTATCCATAAGTTAAAATTCTGGGATTTCTACCTTCTAACAGACATGTTCATGTGATATTTTCCATTTTATTTTGCTAAAATGATTAATACTTTAGAAATTTTTTTTTCTTTAATTTAAGCATTGAAAAGGTACTCGCTACTGAAAGGGTTGTCAACATTAAAGCACAAAATAATAAAAAAAATATGATGCAGAAACTATGCATTACAATGTGCTACAAAACAGATTTCACAGCCTTTTTTGCTTTACTACAAAACTACTTAAATAAGATGGCATATTTCACACTAGCAGAATGTATGTAAGTCCTTAAGGGCCACAGAACCAGAGAAATATTTGCTAAATCAGGTACCTTTGTTTAATTGGTTATAAATTGCTTTTATTCTGAAAGAGCCATATAGTAAAATAAAGCATCAAATAGACATCAGAAGGGTCATTATGGCGGTTAGGGCTTCAAATCTGGAACATGCTGCATGGTATTGGTTTATTTCTGCAAGCTATTTAAATTCACAAAGAAATTGTTTAATACAAAATGTTTTGTATTTGACAAGTTTTCTAAAAGGTTTCTCTTCAAACTACCTATAAAGTTTTCAGTCGATGTTTACAGGCAGATTTATTTTACTTTATTTTACTTTAGAATACATCTTACATTTAGATTGGAACAAAAGAACCTGGCAATTAAATAAAAAAAAACCAAACAAAACCATGTACGCATTCCTCTAAAGTCAGTCATATAATTTAACAGTGACATACTGCCAACAAGAATTCCACATCCCTTACCATGTGAAGCAATACAGCATTTCTTTTGTCTGTCTTAAATGTGACGTTATCTGTTTCTTTAACACTAAGAGGTTTATGTACTTTATGCTGAATCAAGATATGTATGTTTTTCAAAGCAACAAGAGCAAAGTTGTACAGTCTTTGAAAAAGTCAGCAGTAAAAAAGGTATTCAGTCACAACAGCTGACTCATGTCTTCTTTTTATTCTTCCTGCACATTTACTGACTGTCAAAAGGCAAACCCATTCCCTGGAGTGCAGCAAGAATAATTTTGCAATCAGCGACTATTTACACCACTGCATTTTATAACCATCAAGATAGTGAGAGTCCATCATAAGCGATCTTATTCCTACACAGATAAGAATATTTAAAGAAAAAAAAAAAACAAACAACCTCAACACGAATGCTTGATGGAAAGGCTAAAGGGCATCACCTGTCCAAATCAAAATGTAAGAAATCATAAAACTTCAGAACTGCTGCAAACCAAGCCCTGAGGAATTATTTTTGCCTTGTTTTTTAACATGTGTATCTGAAAGATTTAAAAGTCTGAGACTAATCACATGCAGCTTAGATGGCTTCTGATCCAGTTTCCCTAAACGATTATCAATTTAACTGTCGCACAAAATTGCCACATTTCTAGATTTTCCAACCTATGTCTCAACAGGATGGTGCATGATATTATTTGATATAAGCAAGATTTACACTGAAACCAGAACAGTCACTAGCAATTTAGAGCTTCTGACAAGGCACATTCTCAAATACTAGCCAGAAGTGTCCACTGTATCCCATGATGATAATAGCCTGCCAGATTTTAAACCGTCTGAAAAGAGCATCTCTACTATATTTGTTTCTCTAGCAGTGGAAATACAAGTAAGAATCAGTCTTAAGGCCAATAAAAAGTAAAATAACACAGCTTTTTTTTTTTCTTTGAGTGAGCCTAAATACAATGCTACATGTAGAATTAAGGCAACTTGCAGGCACAGATGTGTAATCCATCAACAAATATATTGAAACAATATTAATTACTGAAATCTTTATTAGATTTTCCAGTTACCTGATTAAGACTTGGAAACAAGAATATGTTGACATGTTTAGCTTTTAAGAGCTTCTTCTCAAAGTACACAGAAGTTTATCTACATGCTTTGTTAAACAAGTTCAGCATAACGTGAAGCCTACTTTGAGCTAAATTAGGAAATCTAGTTTTTCCCTTCCAATTTAGCAGTAAAAACTTGGTATGTGGGGCTAAAACCCACTCTTAAGTCTTAAAGCACATTGTAACAGGAAGAAATCAGATGTGCCACCTATAGATAACTTTGCTTTTTTAAGCATTCAAATGTAAAATGCAGTCTTAAGGAAATGTTTTACGTAATCAAGCCCATTTAATACAAATTCTAAAGTGCCTGTTTTGTATGCTGATTTTCTATTACCCAATCTGACAGAAAGAAAACCTAATTATTCAACCCCTTTGTAAAGTCATTAAGAAATCAAGAGCCTGAAACACACAGTCCCTCCACAACACAGCAGATCATCAGCAGACACAGCTGCCCAGCATTTCCACCTCCCACCTTCAGACCAGAGCCCTTGGCAATGCCCGCACTATGGTATCCTGAATCATGTTAGCTGTGCAGACACTCTGTTTCTCATATTTCTCCACTCTGAGACTGCAGAGCGAATTTTTTTTCCCGTGTAACTGGCAGCTGAAGAACATCATGTGGCTTCATGCTGCTGTCCATTTGATTACAGCCAAGATGGTGGGCTCTGGGCCACAGAATAACTAACTTCACAAGCAGGTTCTCTGCAACAGCAGAAGAAATGCAGGACGTGACATGCACACACCCAGCAATTTCAAAGAATGTCTGCCAAGCCACAGGACTTATGCCTTATCATCCTACTCCTCCAGCAAAATTTTCAGTCTCTAACAACCTTTTCCATGCTGTTTGGGTCCTGTCCAAGTTCTATTCCTTTATCTTAAAAACTTCAACCTCAATATTCTGACCTTAATATCCTCCATTTAATTGCAGCCAGGGCACATGCTGTCTTTCCCATTCCAAACCTTCCCTCTTCACTCCAGTGTCCTAAACCACCTACTTCTAATTCTGCTCCCATTCCACCTTCATTCCTTACCACAGTCCCTTTTCCAACAAACTCCCCTTCACCTGCTGCACTCCCCTTTCTTAGCTCTCTGTTTCCAGTTACACAGTACCTCTTAGTCCCTCTTCCCTGCTTCATTTATCATTCTCCTAACAACTCAGTCCTTCTCTTGGTCTATTACCTTATTCCCTGGTCCAGGCTTCATCTCCTGCACATGCTAACTGTTCGTCTTCTCCATGTACATTCCCCATAGCAGTTGAAAGGTGTCAAGAGTGCATGAAGCAGGTTCCCTCTATAGTGCTACTGCCCAGCTGGGCCTGCACTGAGGCAGCTGAGACCAGCAACTCCAAAAGGTAGCCTGGGTTTGCTCTCCAGTTCCCGATGGCATCATACAACATCTGCAGAAACTGTACATTCACACGCCAGCCAAAACCAGTAACCACAAGGCGATCAACACATGCATAATCTAGTCACTGATCGGACTTGTGACGCCAGAGCATTTCTAGAACAAAGAATATTCTTAGAGAGTACTCTGAATATATACCTGCTGTGTTTTTTTCAGAAGCTCAGCTTTGGCAAAATTATTGACGACTGCTTTACAGAGTAGGAAAACACACACTACTGTCATAAAGGCCATTCCCTGTCAAAGTCCTAATCCCAGTTCCTAAAGTAACAGAGCAATGAGCGCTCTTAAAGAAAAGGTCAGGAGAACTATTTTTAAACACTATAGAAACTTAAAGCTTCCTTCTCAGATTATTTTCGCGAGACTGTTTCCAAAACTATTTACATTGGTTACATTTAATTTTTTACATAAATATATGACACGTGTGCATTATTAAAACATGACCAATGTAAAGTCTAATTGACAGATTTATGTATTTAATGCCTTAACAGTTAAAAATGATAATGCAGCTTTTACCTTCCACACAAATAAATTTGTTCCTCCATTCATTACCATCAGGTCTTGGAATAGCTTTGGCCTCACGAACTGAAATCATTTGATGGCCCCAACTAGTGAAAAAAAACAAAAAAACAAACCAAAAACAATTTGCAGAACTTTTAACTCTTGGTTCTAAATCAATAATATCAGTTTACATTTAAAAATTGTCAAACTGCTATGTCATCAGCCTGGATAACACTGTATTTTATAATAACGAGTAATGTAGTGTAACAGTCTAATCCTCATAATTCAATATGTAAGAATAAGGAATAATAGGTAAGAAATCAGAAAATTTTTCACAAATATTATTTACAAAAATATCTGCAAAACAGAACATCACAGGTATCCACGAGTAACATGTACTCACAACAGAGTAATGTTTTTTAAAAAGAAGTCAGCTTGATTATAGACATGTACACTTATTTCTAAATTCAAAAGAAATTATAGCCTTAAATCTATCTTCAGAATTTTCTGTGTGGTGAAAATAAACCTAAGGTGTTTAAGTGCCCATGAAGTCACATACTGCATTCCATTAAAAAAAAAATTCAACAGCATAAAGGTAAATAAAGATAGCTTGCTATAAGCTATCTTTATGCTGTAAGGTCAGCATCCTTGATGCATGGAACCTAGTATTAGAAGGCACTAACACTTTACACATGTTGAATTTTAGATCTCCTACAAGAGCAACAACAGAGCAACAACTCAAATACAGACTTGAAGAGATTATATTGCTTTCTGCACATCATTTTACAGCAATAAAACCATAGGAAATGATCCCAGCAAAACAGGAACAGCAGGCAGCTTACAGAGCAATCTTCACGATATGTCAAACATCTTTATGACCTTTACGCTGCTGGGCATGAAAAAATGCCAAATGTAATGGAAGCCAAAGCAACCATTTGCAGCTTTATGTTCTTATTGACCCAGCCAGTTTTCAGCTGCTCTTAACCAAACCAGGGAACTATCATATCAGCACAACGTCTGGATCACCAACAATGCATCACCATATGCCCTGACTAAATGGGCTGAGAAATAGCTGGGAAGCATGTTGTTAGCTGTACTGGTGTTCTGTACACCTGACATGATCTCCTGACTAAATCAATCTCTTTTTTTTTTTTTTTTTGGCTGAGCTTTACCTGGAGTAAATCTGGAAATATCAACTGTAAATCAAAACACAGTCTATAATCCATAGTTAATATCTAATGCAAGGAAGAACTCTGTGCTGAGTTAGGAAAGAATTGCCAGTATCAAATTATTTGTGTCAATTTTAACCGTTTTGACTTTGCACACAATAACTTCCTCGTCGCCAACACAAAGCAAATACTCTCCATGTGCTCACTTTCAATCTGTAGATTAACAATAACCATTTAAACAGCTATTTCAATTACCAGTTGTTTTTCTTGTCCCTGCCAACATTAGGTATGCGCTCCTCACAGAGAAGGCAAGAATTTGAAAGAAAGAGACCAGGTATTTTCAGGTGTAAGTGTGTATGAATATATTATAAATAGATTTAAAAGCTAATCTTTCCAGAATGTTCTTATAAGCCTAAACCACCTGCACAAAGATGGATCCAAATTGCAAGCATATTTAATTCAACACACTATTGAAAAAATGATCTCTTTATTAGTGGACCAATTCTACCCTGAAGAGAGCCATAAACAGCTATATTTTATACTTTGTTATAATAAAGTAATCAATCTTTCATCACATCCACCAAATATAACAATCACTGAACGATCTTGAGCAACTGCTAGGTAAACTTTAAACAATAAATTTAAGAGAAGTACAGTCCCAAGGAACAAATCTTTAGGTTCCATTGCTGAAACTTCAGGAGAGCAAGGTCTTGCTTCAAGGTCTCACTTTGTAAAGGAGACAGCCAAGTGAAAACCTGCTGCCTTCACTCACAGAAATGAAATCAGACACTCTTCAGAGGGCCTGGTAAACATGGACCAGTTTCCAAATACTTTCTTTTGAAAACACCTTCATGGTTTGTTTTACTTGGTTACACTCATCGCACGATCATTAGACCTTTTATAGTCTGAAGTACTCCAAGTTGAAATGAAGTTATAAACATACTTCCAGCCAGCTATATCATGATAAACACTATGCAGGCTTGAATTTAAATAGCAAGCTAATTACACAACCATGTCGTCAAATCAAGCTTTGCTGCAAGCGGTGTGTGAGTCCAATATAAGCAGCAACTTTCAAATCGCCTTTCTGGTAACTTATGAAGGGGCTAAAATTTACTTCTCATGAACACACCAAAAACTCCCGAGTAGGACTGTGGAATGGGTAATCAGCAATTTTCTGAAACAGATTATAGGCTAAATAAAAAAAGCAGATCAAAAGCACAATGGAAAAAAAAACCCCCACCAGAGCACAAGGAGATGACTGAATTCATGGCTGCAGAGCGTGCAAGGTTCTTGTTTCTTCATGCTTCTCCTGTTTCTTCCTTTGTGCCCTACTCTTTGGGACATCCTGCCCTTAAATAATATTCGCTACATTGAGTAAAATAAAACATAGATTTTAACCGAAATATCTATTGGCTTTTACTTGAGGGGGAAGTTTAAATCAGCATCTCCATCTTCCCGACCAATACATGTAAAATGTTGGTCAGTTAAGCATTCCAGGCAGATGGCATCAATGACTCATTCATGCAAAATGATGATCTTCACACATGATCTGATCATTCTTGACTGCATGCTGTTCTTTCAGCAAAACAAATCCTACGTATCAAACCTGGTAGCATGTCCTACTCCACAGGTAGGAACCTGCAAAAGTCATGAAAACTGAAGTAGTATTCTCCTTAGTAATTTTTTTAATCAAAGACATTACAGTTCAATAGTGAGAGTTCTCTGGCACAGCACAGGTCATTCAAATGTGACCTAACTTAATAGTCACTATACCTGAAATAAAACCTCAAAATTTCTGTGCATAAAAACACTAGTAAATGTTTTACAGGGCAACACTGAAAAAAGTACTGATTTCAGTAATGAACTATTTACCACATTCAGGAGTAAAATGCTACGTCCTCCATGAAAGGCAGAACTGTCAGGGCCCAGTGTTGTTTGTATTTAATTCTTGTACTCACTCCCACCTATAATGTTGCTTCCATCAGCAACCTCAAAGCCAAGACAACAGATACTGTGTATAGCACACCACCATACTTATCACATACAAAATTATTTGAACACTATGTTCTGACCACCTTTTTCCCCTGCAGGGCCATTAATTTGTGTTTCTCTTCTCCAGCTAATTACCAGGTTTTATGAAACCATGTGCAATTCTAGTATCTGAGACACACATTCTCCTTTCAAACAGCATTTACAGTTGCCAGAGATACAGAGGTGGTCAAGTAAGCAGTACACCTGACTAAGTTTATTTCTGTAGCAGAAGAGTTAAAAATATGACTTCTCAGCTGTGTAAAATTTTCAATACAGGAATTCGAATGGCTGTGTTTTACAGGTTTGTTTTTTTAAAAAAAATAGTATCACCAGTCAAATGTTTAAATACTTAACACTGGTACTTAACACTGGACAAGTAAGTCTCTTTAATACTTTGTTTGGTTGCTTTTTTAAAAAAAATAATCTTTTCTTCCCTTAATGTCAGCAACTATACTATCTTCATTGCCCACTTTTCCAAATTTTGTGTTAACCAGAAGCTCCCCTGTGCCTCTAATTAAATTTACATAATTGTTTTTTCTCATTTATGATCATCACAAAAAATAATATTCAGTGATTACTATTACTTCAAGTACTGATATTGCTGCATTTTTAGTCTTCACACATCTTGGTATACCCTGCATGTCTAACAGCAAACAAAAGTAGTCTTCCTGGACCAGCTGCTGACTTCTGCAGAAATCTGCTCTTGACTATGTTCACAAGGACCCAAACAAAAAAGTCAAATTAGGTATTTTTCCTGACGTTGGACAAGATCTTCTCTGATATAGTTTGCAGAGCCAAACCAGAAACTTCTTCCTTAGTGGAAAAGACATTTACCGCCATATAGGAAAAGATTAACAGCTCATTATACATAGAAGTAGTAAAGGATGCATCTAGTGTCCCAGAAAAATTAGCAACTTGAGGATATCCTCCAGCAATGCCTTCTAATTCACTTGTTTAGCAAGCAGCACCTTGTCAGTTGAAAAGACAGGTACACAGAAGAAACTTTTAGGAAAAAAGACTACTCCCTCATCTGCAGAGATTGTTGAAGGAAAATTGTTTGTGTGAAAATCTTTCAGAATCAGGCAGGCTTACGCATACACAAAGTGCAATTATTTCATGAATTGCTACAGGCCATCTGGATTTAGATTATGTGTTCGCTGGGGCGTGCACCACATGGGGATGTTTTCTTCTAAGGATCTCATGACTGTTCACTTCTTACATTGAAATAAAATATGAATACTTCAAAAATTGTAATGAGTATCCAACAGTTCTCTATTTCCTGGAATGTGAACAAAATATGCATGATGCACATATACAGGACAGCAACATGTATGAACCAACTGCTTCAGAAACAAGCTTTAGAAGATCCTTAAGCATACCAAAACACAAGCCATCTGGCCAGTTACCTCCATTGACTCAAGTCAACAAAAGACAAGCACAGCTATTAAGGTCCAAATAATTCATATCACAATCAAGACCTTAAACTACAAGTAAGAACAGATCTCTCTCACATATAAATAGGCAGTTTTAGAATAGTGTAATATAACAAAACCCAGCTATTTTTAAACACAAAACTCTGAGTTCTGACAGCTATTTTACAGGATGATGCTTAACTAAAGGTGTCCAACACTCTTCATCAGGACTCCTGTTGTCCTTTAGACTTTTTCTCTCTGTCAGTTAGCACTCTTGCATTACTATTCTTTATCTTCAAGAGTTAGAAAGTGTTGATCTACCAAATAGAAGGAATAAGAGTTTTGCATATTCTAAAATATGAAGATGAGCTTGTTACTTACTCAAATTCTGTGGCATAATATCTGAAGAAGCCTATTAGTAAATCTCCAAGGCTTGATCCATTTTTTGAGACGTAAGGAGGAATGGTACATGGAGCTCGATGAACAAGATGTAACTGCATAGTAGGATCAAAAGATTCCTGTTAAAACAGAATTAGAGACTGTATTATACATACAGACAGAGCCCTGGTTGCATCTGTTTCTCTCAATAAAAAAAACTGCCTATCATTTGCTTATTAGAAATTCATAGACAACTTACAAGTAAAAGACTATTATTCTTGGGCTTCTCTGTTGGGAACTAGTTACTCCCCCTGAACTCGGGTAGAAACATCTTGTGCAGGAGCATCTGAAACCAGCCCTTGCCTTCTATTAGCTTAACAATTTTAATATGGGAGAATCTTTGAACTGGACTTGCATTTATGTGCTAGAGGAACCACAGGAGCCGAAGCTGAGTAAGGTAGCCTACACTGAGCTGGCTGCAGCTGAACTGAGATAGGGTAGGTGAAGTTAGCGCACTTATCGCCATGTTCCCATAATCACGGTACAGAAACAATCCAAAAGGAAGGTCTAACATTTTTCCCACAGTACAGTTAAAATTACATATGAAAGTCAGTGGCTGTAATATAAAACTGCATCTTTCCACAAAATGAGTTCAAAGACTGCAGGAGCACCTCCTCTAGCCAACTCATCTGAAAGAATAAAAAAAGAAATTATAGAAATAACCAGAATACACAGAACACAGCATTTAAACTGAAGTACTCTTTTCTTCTGAGGTAGGGATGTGGAGGGGTGGTGTGGTAGAAAAAGTCAGGTTTACTATAAATGAAAGTCACTATTGCCAGCTTAAAAAAGGAATCTACACAAGACTAAATAACATAGTTTTAGATCTGCTCTACTGTTTGGGTGTCTTTTGCATCCTTTAGGTTCTTCTGAAAGACCGGGTTACATGGAGAACATATCTTCTCTTGCTAGAGAAACAATTTTAAAACCTTTTAATACCAGGATACTATGTTTTAGAGTATTTTAAGGAAAATGAACCTAAGATAAATAACAGGAAGCTAATTCACATGAAGAAATACAGTAATGACTGGATAGGTCCCTTAATTTACATAGCTGTATCTCCCCTCCCACTCCTTTGTTATTCTGAAGTGAAGTATCAGGCATGATTCAACTTTATAGTACTAGAATGTCAGTGGAAACACTACACACGGTAACACAATCTCCATGTTCACTGCTAGGAGGGCTTCCTCTGAGAAAAGTATGGTTAGCAATCAAATCAGGAGGACTCCAAAGTTATGGAGTCCTGTCCTCCTTTGTCAATACTAGCAAATCTCCCTGGAACCTTGTACAACACATTCTGGGAAAAAAGGCCATTCTTCCAGTTATGAAAAATTTCAAGTCTTGTTCTCATATGATATAACTTTGCAAATAAAATACTAGTATTGTTATCAGAGCTCAGAATTTAACAGCTTACAATACAAAAAAACACGCCAAAAGCCAGACATAAAAAGCAAATATGCAGCATATAAAAAAATACATCTAAAAGGGGAACAGTTGCTCCTGTGTGTTATACAGTATAACACAATTTTAATCCTAAAGTTAATCAGACAGATATGAGAATGAAATTTGCTCAACTGCAAGAAAAACTTGACATCCAGTGAAGTTGGCATTCGGAGCACCTAAAAAGTTAGACTTTGGGATAGTATATTTTTTTAATAATAAAAAATAAGCTATTTTCTTTAGCATTATCACAAGCTTGGAGGGGATGTTGCTTTTTCTTATCATCCTGACCTTAATTTTTTTTTTTTTTTTTTACATTTTATATATTGATCACAATTTTTATTAGTGTTTCAATAAAAAAACCCAGCAGTTATACTAATAGCAAAAGACAACATATATCAAATAGAGCTTTAATAAAACATAACAAAAAGGAGAACACGTGTGTCTATATACTACATTCAGAAAAAAATGAAAAAAGGGTATCTAATACAACTTCATGCAAAGATTTCTTTAATACGATTTGTTAGCAGCTAATGAAGTAGGGAGTTACAAAATCTTACATAGTTTTAAAATCACAAATCTGTATTTTGAAACAGGTGATTATGAAGCATAGTTTAGATTGAGGCACTTCAAGATACTTAGTTTGTTTCTTCACTGAATTTGCAACTCACGCACCTGCATTATAAGACAATTTGCTAAATCTTCATCTAGTAATTAGGATTAAAACTCCAATTCTGCAATCTGAAATTATGGTGTTTAATTTATTTTTGTTTTTAAAAGTAAGTTTAATTTCATGAAGCCTGTAGGTCAAAGTTTCATCATGTATATTAAGTACATTTGTTTCACAAAGGTCAGGCAAACCAAAGTTTTCCTTAGTTAGAAAGGCATTTGCACAGGCATTTGCCTTCAAAAAAATTATGTATATTATTCTACATAAGTGCTCTGTTAAAAATGCAAGTTACACTTTATAGCAGCTAATTATAAAAAAAAAAAATCTGGTTTGAGACACATATATAAAAAATTCCCATCTCCACTTGCTTTAGTAGTTTTACCACTGCAGAAATGACTCTTAAAAAGACAACTAAGTATTACAAAATAGAAAGCATGACTGAAACTACCTTTATGAAAAAAAAATATTTTTACACTAACTAAAGCAAGCTGTTAATCTTATGTTTCTGATATTGTTATTTTTTGAAACCCTGAGTTGCTGAATACCAGTAGAAGAAGAAAAAAAAAAAAAATAGGTGTTTAATCTTTCTGAATGTATTGGGTTTGGGTGAGATGGCATTAACGATGTTTCCCATAGAAGCTCTTATGGTGCTGTGCTTTGTATTGGGAGGTAGATAAGATGCCCACGTTGTGGCTGCTGCTGAGCAGCGCTCACACAGCACCAAGGCTGGCTTTTCAACATCTTCCCCCTACCCTGCCCAGTGGGATGGGGTGGGCAAGATCTTGGGAGGGGACAGAGTCAGGACAGCTGACCCAAACTGACCAAAGAGACATTCCACACCTTGTGATATCGACTCAAGTATAAAAGGGAGAGAAAGGAGGAGGGGGTTGGGGTCATCTGTTTGTGAAGATGCTTGTCCACCAAGGAACCGCTACACGTACCAGAGCCCTGCTTCCCGGGAAAGGCCAGACATCGCCTGCTGATGGGAAGTAGAGAATAAAGTCTTGTTTTGCTTCACTTTGCGTGCAGCTTGCGTTTTTCCTATTAAACTGCCTTTATTGTATCCCACGGGCTCTTCCCATCTTATTCTCTTGCCCCTTGTCATGCTGAGGGAAGTACAGGGGGAGTGATAGAGCGACTTGGTGGGTACCTGGCGCTCAGCCAAGGTCAACCCACCACACTAAAATACAGAAAATTTGTTATGGAATAAATTGATATTACTAGATTTTAAAGTATTACACGTAAAATTATTAATTTGGTATGGAGAAGATTAAATTAAAACTTCTGTCCATATATACCAGTATTCAATATATTACTGATCAACAATGTAATTTGTTTCAGGACCACAGGTAATGGACGTAAGCTGTGCCAGGGGAGATTTAGACTGGACATTAGGAAACTTTTCACTGAAAGGGTTATTAAACATTGAAACAGCTTGCCCAGTGCACTGGTGGAGTCACTATCCCTGGAGGTATTAAACAGAGTGTAGACCTGGTGCTCAGGGACATGGTTTAGTGGCGAGCTTCAGTGTTTGGTTGGAGATTGGACTAGATCTTGAACGTCTCTTCCAACCAAAGACATTCTGTGATTCTGTGACTGTTTAAAGTCATTCTTAAACTAATCACTCAGTGACCAGTGAACAAGAGGTCAGACCAGTCACAGGAAGTATAATTTTCTACTTTGTCTCAGACAACCCCTGAAAACACATTAGCTTCAACCCACCTCCATAGTACTTTTCTTCCTGCCAGAAGGACTTGGGGAATAACTAGATAAACAGAGCAAGGTACAGCTTGTAGATTCTATAAGTAAGGGAGGATGGTAATAAAACAGAATTACAAAGCATTCTTCAAATTAGCTTAGTTTAAAGTGGGCCTTCTCTGTAGTCTTTCTGTTCTTAATTTCCTCTAGAAGGCAAAAAAAAAATCGGCTTTTTTAATAAACCAGTAATTTGCTTGCTCTGTCTTTGCCTCATGCCATCTTAAGAAATGGAAAAGAAATTCAGATTCTCATTAAGCAACAAATATTTATAAATGAGCTATTCATTATTTCAAAAGACCCCAGAAAAAGGGATGCCAAAGTCTTTTTCCTTTTTCTGCTAAGTCTCTAATTTTTGCCTTGGTTGGCTAATTTCTCCAGGAAGCACTAGCATTCAGCAACATGCTTCGTGTTTGAGCTATATGATACTTACACATATTCTCATTCCACCTTACATACTGGAAAAGAACACAAGTGTACATCAAAAAAATCTTTACATTTGAAAAGCCTTACAAGTAATTAGCTTGACTGGACAAGATTCTTCCCTCAAAAAGTGAAGGAATGGTAACATCAGGATAGTATCCTGTCATTTTTGATAGGTATATTTGCACACATAAAATACACTTCCCAAGTCTTACAAAAAAACTCACTTAACTCAGGTTTATACTTCTAAAAAGTGCAGCTCAGAGTGAACCACATTGTCTGTCCAAAGACTGACCCCTATGTGTGAAGGATTTACAGTAAGCACCATCCCATCTTCTGTCCCACCTTTTGCAAAGTATGACTTCTCATGAAGCTGAGGAAGCAGAAACAAAAGTGTGCTCGTTCTAAGGTCCATAAAGTTCACAATTCAGAACACTAGTGGAAATCTGTCTAGATTTAAGCTGCTGATCCAGGCTGCTCTGGAACTTTGAAGACTCAGGCAGATGTTCCCTTCTGACTCCCAGCTGTGGCAGTGTTCACCTCTGGCATACACACAGGCACAAAAAGAAGCCATAATGGCCTAAGCTATTACAGGTTCTCCAGAGTTTATCTGTTAAAGTTCTGACTTGGAGGCAATTTTTATATAGATTTCAGAACTGATAGACACATTCTGTGTGCAACTCTCATCTACTCCATTTGGCTAGGGGAGCAGAAAGCCCTAAAAATCCAACCCCGCACACGATATGGTCCAATACTTTCTCTAAACTAGCAGCTGGGAAAAAGTGTCATCTCAGTGCCAGATGGAGACTTTCCCATGGCAACAGAACGCACAGCTGGGTAGATCTGGTGGCTTTCCCAGATTTCTCATCCTCCACATCTGCAGTAGGGATATTCTAAAGTCACAGTATCTGCCTTTTGTTTCTCGCTCAAGGTATGCATGTCTTTTACATGGCACCTACAGTTTAAAACAAGTAGTTTCCTTCAAAGCACAGAAATATTTTCAGGCCGCACATTTATTTTGAAAAATTGCAGGTAAGGTAGTTTGTTTCAGAAGGCGAGAAGCAGTATTTGTGTAGTGTTAGGATGGAGACACAGCTTTAACCAGCTATAACCACAAGAAAAACATATTCTTTGTTTAGATACTGTCATTTGCCCATGCTTTGAAATTATTACTGCAACCTATAAGACCAGAATTGTTTGGTGTATTTCTCATTTTCATTTCAATTGTAACTTTCACAATTTTTAAGCACTTAGTTATATTCCTAATGGAGTCAGAAGATCAAAAATATATTTGAAAGTTCTAGCATAGCTTTTTAAAAATCCTAGTCAATAATTTTGATTTGGTTTTATAATAAGTATGTATAGAATGTTCTACTAGCAATCCTATAATATTTAATCCATCCTGCAAAGGCATGGCAATGAAGAAAAAAAAAAGTTGAAACAGGGTAAAAAGAGTGTTATTCTTACAGCAGTGTTCCAGAAACATAGGAAACTGCAAGTGATTTACCACTTTCACACAACAGTAGATAAAACCTTGCATTTGCTACAAATTTATTAGATTTTCTTCCAGCTTATGGCATTGTTTGCTTTTGCTTTGATCATGTAAGCCATTCATTTCTGTATAGTGTTCTGAAGGTTTTTCTACATACCAAACACTGCAAATACAAATGCATTATCATTATAAAGGATTAAAAAGTTACTGATTTTTAATGTTGCTTTCTCTAAATTGCATGCTCCACAAAATTTAAAATACTACAGCATATGATCTTTAAGCTAACAACTAGCGAATTTATCAATTCAAAAAAAGCCATCAGATAAAGCTAAGTATACAAGATATGAAAAACAGCTTGAAATGCTTTTGAGCACCAACAACGAGAGAATTAGGAGGTACATACATAATGTCAAAAATAAAGACAATAAAAATTTAGTGCAGGTATGTCTAAGCAGGTTTACAAAATAGAAATAAAAAACTGTAGTGTACTACAGTTCAAAGCTTTCTTCTGCATCTAAATTATCCTAATTACCCAGAACGACACCAGAGTATTTTCCTCCTGAAGTAGTGGCAAACATTCCCATTTCAGCATTACAGGAAATATATGCAAAAGCAAGAATAGCTTTCTCATACTAGCTCAGCATAATTATCAGTGACCGTGAAAAAACAGAGACACTGATCTATGGTAACTATGAATAAAGAAAAATTTTAAAAGTGTCGAGGATAAGGAAGAAGGAATTAAGCAATTTCTGTAAATAAGGTATGGCACAGAACTACTCAACCTAAGTTTCTTTCTCCCCAGACAAATGCTTATGAGCGTAGCCCTTATTTCCAGGCAATCTTCCTTAGATTCACTCTTACTAATTATAGTCCTAATTCTGCAGAGGATCAAAGCACACTGATTCACAGAGTTCTCTAGAAATCAACAGTGTATGATCTGGTCATAATAGCAGAATCTCAACAAGGTGTTTTGTTCTTGGATTGAAGCGCAATTCCGTGAGGTCTCGAAATTCTCCTCAGTAAATGTGTATTATTCACTCCCTGCACTCAGAAATATCAGGGAACTCAACAACTGTGGAAAGGTATAGAATTGTGAAACACCACAGTTGGACAGAAAAAACACTGCCTAGCATATTAAGAAATAAGAATCAGAAAGTTACAGAAGAGGCAGGAATTTTTCAGGCCAGCACGAAGAACTAGGTCAGCAGCTCTTGTTAGCGCTTGATTCCAACAGTGTGCAAAGTCTTCCCATACAAAACACTGTTTCTACTAAAGAAATGATCATAAGCAGCAAATAATCTTTTCCACACTTACGTACAGTGTACCGAAGACCAGGCTTACAGATTGTGTTTAACTTAATCCCTTAGAGTCATTTAAGAATTCATATATTTTAGGTAAGCAGCTTCCTACACATATATGATGTAGTAAATTCGTAAGAAACACTTACTGGGTAATTTTTTTGGAGGGATGGAAGGATGGGTTCACGTAAGGCTAGAAAAAAAAGAGTTTAAAGTTGATTTGATTCATGTAATTCACAGGAAACAGTATCATATCAACTACATCAAAGTATTGGACTGAAATTCCATCTTAGAAACATCTATCAAGAATTTCACTCATGCATTTTGTAAGATGGCTATTCAGCAAATCCTTCTACTACACTATAGTTTGTATAGTGTAAGGAGCAAATTCAGCTACAGAAACTAAGGAACTACTATTTGTAGAAGATACGAAAAATTATTTACTTAAAATTAATGTTAATTCATGGCTCTGAAGAAACTCGTCTAGATTTCCTAAAGAAGAAATCAGAGCTTCACCCATTTTCTCCTACATTTTCTACAATGAGGCATAGAAAGTCTTCAGATACTGCAAAAGTACACATTCTTCAGCTGCAAAGTCTTACATACTGAGTCTTCAAAAGTAACCAAAAGATAAAATACGCACCACACTTCAGCACTGCTAGCAAAAGCCCCATAAAATACATAAATACATTGTAATGCTGTTAGCTTGTCTACTCAAAGGCAAACCAGTTATAAAAATTATGCAGACATCAACAATATTAACAAACACAAAGTGAACAATGATAACTTCTATGAAAATCTTGGATGGGGAGAGCATATATTACACAATACAACTTACAGAGGAAAAAAAACTTATCTCCCAGCTTTAGATGACAGAAAAATAAAACCTGAAGTATTTACATACCACTCAAACCTTAGAGCAGCTACAGAACTGTTAGAGCTCTCCTCATGCTACAGCTTTAACATCATGCCTTCAAAACTTTTTTTTTAAAACAATTGGTCTACATTATTCACTAGGGAGAAGAATAATTAAGCTTAGCACATGGGACTTTGACATGGGACTTAATTCACTCTTCAGACAAGGTCTCACAGGGGAAGAGATAGTATAAAATCATTTTTCCATAGGGATTAAGAATCAGAACACCAGAATTCTCAGAATGTGCTTGCGATATCTTCAAAGAGTATACTATATTAACTAGCAGGACTGCTAAGAATACGATCACAGCTGCTTGAATAATATTTTTATTTTGTTTGTGGGTGTTTAGAAATATGTAAGAGCATCTTATTTCTGAAACATCTTGGATAATTTCCAGTTCTCTACATTAAAATTAAAGGCAACAACATCTAAGCAATACAGGCAATCAAGATATTTTATCTGGGTCTATATGCTATATTAAGAAGAGAAGAGTTAAGAGAAGTTACAGCTTACCACTAGCATTTACCACGAGTTTTCTTTTTCTTACTGTACAAAAGAGTTGGATACATTACCTGGAGGAAAGTTCATGTACAGGATGCTGATGCATCTATAAAATAAACTCAAGCCACACTAATCTTAGGTCCAAAGATATCCACAAGTATAATAGGGAAATGCATTAAGTAATAAAGGAAGGACATTTGCCTAGTAAAGACAAGAGCACCATTTACTGCAAAAGAAAACTTATTCTATTTTTTTCCTTCTCCAGTAACATCAACTAAAGCTCTATTAGAAATTCTATGACTAGGACACAAGCTACTTTCAGTAAAATCGCATGTAGCAGAAATGGGGAAAAAAAGCGCTGCTTAAAAACTGCAGGAATAAAATACCAGAATTTAAATAGTCACTCAAACACATGTCCAGAGTTTCAGCCTTTTTTTGGCAGAAAAGGCTGAGGAAGAACAGGTAAAAGGCTTCTTCCCAGACAGCTAAGTTTTGCATTAAAAAGATTATCTGAACTTTTTTTCCTTCCCCAGACAGCTGTGGCAGGTGCCACAGATGACTGCAGCAAATACCCTCTTGCTTGCAAGACTGTTAACATTCTGGCAAGCCTTCACATGTATACTTCCTTGTAACTCCTACTCCCTTTCCTTTTTTGCATTACTTTTATGCACAGCTCAGTAATTGGTTATCCGTGACTGCACACAGCACCCAACACCAGTCTCTAGAGTAACTGTGATACAATGAAACCAGATTTGAAAATAAACCTCCAAGTGAAAAGCCTGTTCTCATTAAAAGCATAACACTAAGTCACTGTTAAGATGATCACTAATTGCTAGACCATGTAAAAGATAGCTTTTTCCTCTCCTGATTGTGCTTCACCTTTGCATAGCCATCTTCACATCCAGTAGTTCCCAACATTTTCTATATTGTATCTAACTATCACTTTCCCATTTTTAAGTTTGTTGTCATTTCACCTCCTCCCTCTGATGTGTATTATGGACCTACATTGAAGTACTCAGTCAAATACAGTATGGTTTCAGAGCTGCGAAAACAGGTATGTTTTCTTTTTTTTTTTTTTTTTTTTTCCACAGAGACAAAGAAATCTACGGGACTCCATCACGGTAGATTTAGAGAAAAAAGTCACTGGATCGACTAGCTTATGTCCAGCTGTCCTTGTGACTGCTATATTAACAAGCAGCACGCAGTATGAGCATTGAAGAACTCGAAAGTAACCCAGCCAACAGAATCCCAAACACACAAAGTGTCCTCCTAGGGTCTACTACACATGCTGTTAGCTGAAAACAAGCCACCGGCTTGAGTCAACTATCATAAAAAGCTTTCCATCCTAGTACAGAGTGGGTGCAGTGCAAGCTTGAAACAAATAAATAGTTGGTTATCCACTCTACAGCATCTAAAAAGCTGTCAGAGGAGCTACACATTACTTCTACCTGATATAAAAAAAAAAACCCCACCACAATTAAACCGTACACAAATTGACAAAGAGGAAAAGCCTAAAATGAGAGCCTATGCAGTTCGTCCACAGATACAATCATAAAATATTAAAAGCTAGTTATTAAAATAACACAAATAAGAGTAATCAGCGTATTATGAAAAAAAATTAAAAGAAAGATGTAGATTGCATGCAAGTAGCAAAGATACACAGTCTGTACATGAACTGACAGGAATTAAGAAAAATACTTCTACAAGCTTGTTTATCCCACAAGATGTGCACATCAGATGTTCCTTTTGTTCCTTTCTGAACCTACCTATCTCCCAATGAAAAACCAAGAAACTCATACTGAGCTAAATGATTTCTTAACTGACGTGGACTTCCCCTAATGAAAGAAAGAATTAGGGGGATAAACTCATTTCAACCTATTCCTCAAAAACATTTCTGGACTGCATGGGTTTCTTGAATTCTCAATAGGGATCCTGAGCTTCTCAGCTCTCCAGCTCCATATAGATGATCAATTTTTCAGTATGTTGGAGTCACAAGAAACGACATTGCCACTATCAGTATGTGAGATACTGTCAAATACTCCAACTTGTAATATTCAACATCGGTCACCTTATAGAAGACAGTAAATCAGTGGAGAAATCTAGCCACATGGTAACACATCCTCATGCTCAGTTCTTTGTTCATCAGAAGAGAGAAAAAATAATCCTTTAGCATTTGTATTTTTGTCGTTTTT
>VWZK01002027.1:39735-52268 GCA_013396935.1 Baryphthengus martii
ACTTTTTTTTTTTTTTTTTTTTTAATTTGGGAACTTCCAATAAAATTCAAAACACATGTGCCCTTCCCCAAATCCCTCACACTAAAACTCGCTAAAACTGTTATGTTTAGGTTTTTACCCTTTGTTAAAAGGCAGATGTGTGTTAACTAGTGCTTGAATTTATTTTATAGTTACATAGTGCCCTGCAGGTATATTGATTTTTTTTTCCCACCTTTTTAAAGCTGGTAACTGCCTTCAGAAAAGAGATCGACTTGTTAAAAAAAAAAAAAAAAAGAAAAAATGCAGCACTTTGGAAACAAAGTAAACGCACTTTATTTTCAGATTTTTCTGTGAAGAAGATGACTCCTGCCAGTGTCTAACTTTATTAAAGAGGAAAATTAGAGAAATAAGAAATTTGAAAGGACAGTTTCAACATGTAAAAAAATACTTACTCTGTAAATAGTGCAAAACCATCAATACAAGACTATAGCTGCTTAAAGTACCACGACTGGCATCATTTATGTCATGAAAACTCGCCCACTTCTTAACAACAAGTACTAATGGACGAACTCGATTCTCAGCTGCAAATAAAACAAATAGATCTCAAAAAAAAACCCATCACATTTAAGTAGACAGCAATCAGTCAAAATTTGTTCCTACTTGATCAATGCGATACTCTTGTACACCAAGGTTACCTTCTGTGAACATTTTATAGAATTTACTCGGTTACTCCACAACTACTATCCACATCATAAAAATCAGAAAAAATTTGCATTTGAAAACAGTTTTGAGTAGTAAGATCCACAGACACATAACAAGGGGTATGCCAGATAACTTGCAGTTAAGACAATATTGGATGCATCAGTCAATGTAGCAGTGTCACATTCAAGTTCTCTCCAGTTCGTTGCACTAATTTTGCCTGAATTAACTTGCTGCCGGGACAGACCACAGCTAGCTTTTTTAATTTAGGTTGTATAAACTTTGAGGGCAGGGAAGAGAGTTCTCTTGGTTCAAGGACACAGAGCTCATTCCTAAGTTTTTCTCAGGATCCATGAAAGCAGTAACCCCAGCATACAAATATGAATTTTAACTTTGTCTTGTCCTCAATAGCTTTTAACTTTAGATACAGGAACTCATTAAATCAAGACATACAGTTTTCATGAGGAAAGGCATAAATACAGTCACATTCCAGGTATGATGGATTTCTGCAAAATACAGATAGCTGTCTAATTAAGGTAGTAATCTCTGTAGGGAGACGTACCTCACCACCACCTCCTAGGGACCTCGCAGCGTACTTATTGTTGGATGATTTGTGGAAGCAGATCATCAGCTCAGCGAAGTGCCTTACGATGGCTTTACAATGCCATATGTATTCTGAAGTGTCTTTTCTAACCTGACATCTTTGTGTGCATTCTGCACACCAGGACAGGAATGTAATTGGTAATCACTTCATGCAGGACAACAGACACTCTGCAACAGCAGCAGTTGGTGTGCTCTCTGTTATTCTAAAAATCCTATCAAGTATGTGATTTTCTCACAAGCTGCTCACAGTAGTTCAGCACAGATCCCCTGTAAGTGGTACTCTTCTTCCAGATCTAGGACATTAATTCTGAGAAGGTACTCTTGGAAAGAACAAACTCCCTACCACCAGCCACCTCATTCCTGACATTATTCAGTCAGTGAGCTAAAAAAAAAAAATACATAACGACTAGTACACTAACGGTGAGATGCATGAGAATTAACTGCACAGACATAATATGAACATGCATTAACTGAAATAGGATTTTTCTGTAAGAGAAATATGCGAATAGGCTCAAATTCCAAATGAGACACTCTCATGTGTGTGTGCGTGTCACAGTAGAAAAGACCTCTTTTTAGTTGACCTTGTTCTGAGATAAGATTTTTCTGTCTGCTAGTGCCTGTAATAAGTATGTAACAAAGTTAGCATGCAAGATTACAGGTAATCTCTTCCTAATACTCTTTCATCAGCTAACAAGCTACCCCCTCGGGAAAATGCTCAGTGATGTCAGTTGCTCAAAGCTAAAAGGCCCAGCTTCCACTAAGTGAGTAATACTTACCATCAACTGACAATTTAATTGCAGACATGCCACCTTAGGCAAATAACTGATAACACAGAAGCACAGACTTCAGTTTCTAGCCCTGCTTAATCTACCTACATTTTCTATGGACATTCTGCTTCACTTTGCCATATCATCTTTGATATTTTCTACAGCACCTATGCACCAACACAGAAGGACTAATTTCAAAAAAGACAGAAGATCACCCACAGAAATTACTTATGAGGTGTTTTTTTTTAAATCATCATCACCAAGATAACTTAGTCCTTCATTGGCCTGAGCATCTAATTTGTTCTAATGGAACAAAGAGATCCATGTGTACCTTTCACATGAGAGGTAAATTTCATGATTTTTTCTCCATGCAGGGTGAAGCACCACAAATTTAAGTGAGCAAGGCAATACTTTTAATGCTGTCCACTCTGGTTGATATTACTTATAAAAGTATGTAAAGAGACTATCTGACAAAAGTTTCGATTTACTTTTGTTTGCCTTATGTCACCTTAGAGTTTTCTGGTCCAAAGCAGACAAGATAGACTATGCCTGATATAGTTTGCCTATTTAGAAAGTTGAGCACATTGAAGAGATTATCTTTTCAATCACAAGTTTCCTTTAGCTACTAACTCTCTCCTTGACCTCTAGAAAATAACAATATTTATCCTTCACCAGTATACACAAAGTTAATCATGCTGGCCTCAAAGGTGAAGAAAAGGTCAGATATTAGGACATCTTCAACTACCCTTTTCACATCTGTTTTCTCTTCTGCACTACAGTGATTTCCTGAGAGGAATAAGGCAAATCTGTGGCAGAAGCTAGGAACAACTGTATCAGCACTAGACTTGATGAAGCGACCCCTCACCTGTAGCTGTGAATGACAAAGACTATTTCCCTAACCTTCATAATCTTGGAAGGACATCCTTCTCCAGACATATGCCTTCCTGGATGTGTGAAGAAATCACAGTTAACCAACTGATCCAGGGCAAGCTCTAGACTCTCCTAGGAATGTGAATATGGAACAGTGGAACTACTGTGACTCAATTTATTAATAAGAATCAACTAGTTGAGGTAACTTCTACTGGAAACTTCAAACCTTACATAGCACGTAAATCTTGTGTGCAAGAGCTGAAGAAGGTGGTAAAGAAAGAAGCATTAGCCTGAGATCTACTCCTTATGTATTTATGTGCCAAATGACATTGTGATACTAAGAAAGAAAATGTTAGTTTTGCACTAAGATGGCTGTTCTTATTACTTCCCTTTCAGAAGTCTGTTTCACAATCTCTCTCTAAAATGCAAATGCCTGAGGAGGCAAACCAGTTTGGGTTGGGGTTAGTATGAAAACTAAAGCAGCATTTTGGGTTTTCCAAGGAAAGACTGTAACAGCATATAGACATAGCTAGCTGTGAGCCACGCAGCCTATTCATGGCTGTAAGAAAATAAAATAAATTGGAGATTATACGACCAGATTATCATTAGTATAACAATCTCATTACCTGCAGATTACTGAAGCAGCCCTTGTAGTGGGTATGTGGACCTTAATATGAAGAAATTTTGTTATCTTCTGAATATTATAATATTCAAAGTATACCTAGCTGATATATCAGTTTTGTCCATATACTTAGAGTAATAAGAACTTATCTTAAAGCTATTTAATGCAGCTACATCAGTAATTATTAAAATATTTCAGGTTACTATATATTCTATCAATACCAAAATACAAATGCAAAAGCAAATTTTATAGAAATCAGAAAATACACTAAAAACTTACTGTGTGCATAGGTTCTCAGAAGGAATGTATTTCTTATTCCTACAACATTGTTTACATTCAAGTCAAAATCCACACAGCTATTGAAGAGAAGAAAAAGAATCAAACATCATAGTATTTAATTTCAGAATACTTAGTATCTACTTAGTGATGGAAGTGGAGAAATGTAACTTTAAGGTAATACTCTAGAAACTTTATCCAAAAAGAGCTTTGATGCTGTGGTTTCTGTGCTGGTTTTGTTTACAGTACTCGATTTGCTCATAGATTTGAGATACATTGTTATAAAAATTTAATTGTTTTACCTAATGTAGATCATGTAAATACATGTAGATCCAAATTCAGACCCTAGAACAACTTCATACATCAAATATATTTATTTCTTTTTTATAAAACTTTCTCCCAACTAGACTTGCATTGCATGATTTACCACAGATAACGCTTGATGACAGGAAGGATTCCCCAAGGTATAATTTTAGGAAATCGTGCCAATGAACTGAGAACGAGCATTGGAAGAGGTCAAAAGGTAAGAATCTCTTTTTGCAAGGATGGTCAGAGGTAATCAGCAAGTACTTTGAAATGAAAATTGTTTCTTAGTAAACCTTGCATATTTTGTGATAAAACAGTCTTAACAGCAGTTTCATGCTATTAGCAGCAAATAAGGAAAACAAGTACTACCTATTTGGTTTCTACCACGCATTGCCCTTAAGTGAATTTCAAACAGCATATAGAGCTCAACTACTCACAGTACTCAAGAAACTATATTAAATTCTTAGTTAATAAGCCATAGCAACACTGTAAGTCACAAGAAGAGCCTGCTATTGATAAGTAACGGCAATGTACAACTATTTCCATTTTATCAAAGTCTCATTCACATAGCATTTGTCTGCATGAATACTCCTTTAGATTTTCTTGAATTATTGTAAGGGAAATATGGACCTGGAATTTATTAAACTGCATAAAAACACATTAATTTGAGGCCTACAGAAGGTTTTCTACATCACAGAACTGTCATGGCTAAGATCACTGCATCCAACCATCAATACAGGAAAACCAAACAAACAAAACCACTTGAAAAAAAAACCAACACAAAAATAAACCAAACAAAAAACCCTATGCCACTACAGCATGTCCTGAAGAGCTTCATCTACACATGCTTTTAATACCTCCAGGGATGGTGACTCCACCACCTCCCTGGGCAGCCTGTTCCAGCACCTGACCACTCTTTCAGTAAAGAAATTCTTTCTAATATCTCACCTAAACCTCATCGGTGCAACTTCAGGCCATTTCCTCTACTCCTATTGTTATTTATTGAAAGAAGAGGCTGGCACCCACCTCACTACATCCTCCTTTCAGGTAGTTGTAGAGAGCAATAAGGTCTCCCCTCAGCCTCCTCTTCTCCAAATTCCAATTCTCTCAGCCACTCCTCATAGGACTTGTTCTCCAGACCCTTCACCAGCTTGCTCAATGTCTATCTTGTGGTGAGGGGCCCAGAACTGAACACAATACTCACGGTGTGGTCTCACCAGTACCAAGTGCAGGGGAATGATCACTTCCCTTTTCCTGCTGGCCACGCTATTTCTGATACAGGCCAGGATGCCATCGGCCTTCCTGGCCACCAGCGCACGCTGCTGGCTCATGTTCAGCCAAGTGGCTGAATCAACTACATTAAAATATTACTTGTATCAAAAATATTACATAACTTCAAGCCTTCATTAATATCAAACATGACTTTTTAGATGTATTGAGACCATAGTATGTAATAATACAGGAATTAAACAAGCTTGAGCAGATGCTCAACAGCTGTAAAAATAAGCATAAACACCAGTAAGAATTAGTTGTATGTGCAAGTACGAAAAAGAACTATGTTAGGCTACATGTGTAATTTCAGTTAACTCCAACTGACAAGATTACTGTTTACCAGGTGCCGATTAAGCAAGTTCTATTGCAGTTATCTTGTACTTTAACATGCCCATTTAATAGATGTCACAATTACGACAAGTGAAAAAAGGGTTTTGAACTGTCGGGACTCAAGTCCTACTAAAAGCACTAAAGGAGATGAAAAGTCAGCTGCACAACAAATGTAGCAGAAGCTTTTGCATCCTCTGTAGTACAGAAATCTTGTTAATTAATCAAAGTCTTGGCTGGTAGCAGATCCAGCATGGGAATAATTTCCTGGGAAAGATTACAAAAAAAAAATGTAGATAGCAAGTCTTTAAGTTCAATGGCTCTTCCCTTAGTACTATCATGCTAAAAAAAACAACCTATCACAATGAAAAGCTAAAAAAACCCACAAAGTGAATGCATTCTCATTCACCAAATCCAAGTGGGAAATGGCAGTTTTCAGGCATGTACCATTGGCAACACATTAGAATCCAGATGCAGGGATACAACCCACTGAATTTCTACCACCTTCCCCCAGGAGCTGGGCATCATTAAAAGTTGCTTTTACAGGAAGCTTGTCATGTTGACTTTCTGGTTATCGTGAAAACAAGCTTATTGATCTGGGCACAGAATATCTAATCTATTTTTCAAGACCTCTGTGAAAAAAGTGAGTGAGTTCACACATATGTATAAGCCTACAAAAGACAGAGCCCAATAAGAGACTGGAAAGAGAGAGATGCTTAAATAAAAAGTGAGAACATGGGTGGAGGTGACAGGTTAAAGGTAACTGGAAAGAGGGAAACAAAAATAAAAAGAAAAAAACAGACAAAATCCAAAACAATCCTCATCACTCCCCTCTTCCAGAGGAGCAACATACAAAACCAGATGGTGAACAGTACTGTTTTCTTCTCTGAAATATGTAATGGGCTAGCTTCTAGTCTAAGATGATTATACTTTGATTTAGTAGGAAAAAAGAATTCTTTAAATCCTGCCTGTAAGATATATGAATATCATGACTGGTTTGTTTGGGGTTTTTTGTTTGTTTTTTGGTTTTTTTTTTCAAATTTAATACTTTCATAAAGCATGAGAGAAAACTTCCTGTCTGTTAGAGCAGATAGTTAATAGATAAAATTATTCAAACTGCTAAAAGGTAGGCAAGTATACAGAAATAAATATGGGATTGAGTATAAACGAAAAGCATAAAGCAAAAACCTTAGCAAGTGTTATATAATCTCAGATGGAAGAAAAGATTAAACGGATCTTTATTAGTTCAAATTGTAAACATGACACGTTCAGCTTTATCACAGTAAGGTTTCTGTCCTGATAAAGGTATATTGTCATAAAAGAGCATAGCGATATGCTTTTACAAACAGAGGCCAGAGAAGTGGACTTATTTGTTTTTAAAAGACAGAGATAGGTTTGCAAAATTTTAGAAGCATATAGGCAGGATAAGGTAGTTCGATACACCACAGTTGTTTAGAGTTCTATTTACAAAGAAAAGTCAAACTATGTTATTACATGAAGGTGATACACAAGTCTTAAAAAAATCTAAGCCCATGAATATAGGAAGATTTGAACATTACTCAGACTCACAACCAATTTGAGTGCTTTGCACTACTTTTTCCACTGTCAGATACTTTTATCGCACAGAATAATTGCATCATTATCTGTTCTAGTACATCCTTCTTGACTATTCATTTTCATGCCTTCGTAATAAAGATACAATGAATAGAGTCACATACAATGCATCTACTTCTTTCCAATTATTTCCCTCTTCTAAAAAAATCATAAAATTAGTACCTCACACTGAACAGAACGTGTAATACTACTTTGTTTTCCCTAGAAACTCACAGAATATGCTCTAAAGTGAACTAGGGCTTTTTAATTAGGAAAATAACGTAATCGCGAAGTTTGTTTTAGTGTTGTTTGCAATAGTGTAAATGCTGTGAATTAGTCCTTAAGTAGCTCAACACTCATGTTCTCACAGCAAGCAAAATTATCTTTCACAACAGTTTTCTTTCCACCGCTGTTTTTCTATCACGAACTATTTGTCAGCTGGAGTCCGCTACGTATAAAATATCCCATAGAAATACACGATGTACTGCTACTAATTCACATCACAGAAAATAAAGAGCATCTCAACCGCAAGGACACCAAGGAAGTAAGCTGACTGCCACTGCATGGTAACTGTACACATTTGCAATACAGCTATAGTACAACACACAAACAAAGCATGACTTCAGCATGACTACTCATATGGACTCATAAAGCACTTTCCCGTTCCAAGTCTAAAAAACAATGTTGAACAGAATACTTGCCTGACTTTATCCCTGAACTTCACTATTGGCACTTTTGCTCGAATCAGCTGAGGTCTCTCAATGTAGCTTGCTGAAAGGGAGAGAGATATGCAATTTAAGTTTCATGTAAGATTCTGATCTTAAAAGAAGATCCTAAAGTGGAGTCGTATTGACTTATTTATAGCAAATAGTACCTTATTAAATTTACCAATAAGCTCAGAGAGGTTGTGCTAAACTAAGTAGCAATGGCAGCAAAATTACAATCTAGGAAACTCCGTGGAAAAAACCCAACACATTAAACATTAGAGAAAAACATTAATGGAAGATTTTTATGCAGGAAGTGCATTCAAGAAATTTGAGCTTGAGGAATGTAGTTCTACAATGCTTTCACTGAACAGGACTTGTAACAAAATTCCTGAATAGGTGTAATTACAGTTCAAAGAGAGGAGCAAGAATACATCCATCTAGGATGGCCAGACATTTAACCCAGCACGACATTGTAGCAACAGGCACACCATTAGCCACGCACTTATTAATTGTGTCTAGTTTGCTTACAGCTGAAATGACGTATTTTACTGATAAAAAAATTAACATACATATGTCATTACTATGCACTCATTATACTTAGATCTTGAATTAAAAAACTGTTTATGTGACTGATAACACACAAACCAAGAAATACATTTTCTAACACATTGTTAATGAAAACAGGACAACATTTTCCATTTCCACCTGTCTTTTGCTTTAATGGTGATAGGACATGCAATGAATATGCAATCACAGGACTGCACCTCAGAAGATTATCCACACAGTACAAACACACAGGCTCAAATATCAGACTATACAAACCCCAAAGTACTACAAGTTCTGCCATGCTCATACAGTGCCACCAAATGCACTTTTGCACTTGGCTCCCCAAAGCTGTTATATCAGTTACGTTATCTGCAATTTTCCTATTGTTGATGATATCTCAGGCTATATTTAGTAGTTGTCAATACTGAATGAGAAATGCACCCAAGAAACTAACGGAAAAGATGAAGAAAAGCAGAGCCTGTAGGTTATATAATATGAATTTGGGCTAAAAGGCACAATTTTACTAATTTCCTTTGTTGAAAAATACAGGATCATTTGAATTTGCCCTTATCTAACATCATACATTTACCCCTTTATGTGTATGCGTGTTTAGACAGATTTGACTTAAGTTAATACTTTTTTTGGATTTGAACACATTGTATGACCTAAGCAACATATACTGGTACCCAAGAAAAAAAAAAAGATACTATCTTACTAATTTACTAATTCTATAGGGAGAATCTTGCAGAACTCCAACCCACATTCACTGAAACTACTATAACTTACACAAGCATCCCCTCTGTCTAGCTGTACCTGCAGACACATCCAAGTATCCCTCCTCCAACATCCCAGAACACTCTGGAAATGAATCTGTAAAATGTGTAGAGCTCTTTGCCTCCTTTCCTTTCACTACCAAATTTTAGACAAAGAAGGTCAAGGCATTAGCACATGTACCTCCATGCCACAGCAATTCATCTTTCCTCACTATGGTCTTTCTCAAGCGCTCTTCAGAAGTTAACTGAACTCATCCCAGGGGAAATCCACTTCTAAGCACACCCTTATCTACAATTATCTCCCAGCACTTGATGTATGCTTGTGCCAAATTAGTTGGCTAAGAAAAAAAACCCAACAAAATCCAAGACATAATCCCAATCTCTTTCCCAGGGTGAAACAGAGCAAAAGGGATGTAAGAAAGCAGTAACGCTGCTAGTACCCTCTTTCTCAGGTCACACCGATGACACTGTTAGCAGAATCTCTATTGTACATCAGATTGTCATACACAAGACATAAGGTAAGAAATACAAACACAGAATGCGAAATTCTGAAATACATACAGGTTGAGCAAGTGCCTTAGTAAACTGACTATCTGACCTTGAAGCTATGACCAGAGGGACTACTCCAAAATACTTCTAAAGCATTCCAAATAGCTGCTCCACAGTTTTGGGCATGTCTATGAAAGAGAGTCACAAATGCCACTTCAGCTGTAGTGAAAAAGAATATAACCACTTCAAAGAAGAATAAGCTCTACCTCATAAATAACTAATCTGAAATTCTGCATGAATTCTGCTTGACTCTCGGTTTTCTTTTACAGAGAAAAAGATTAAGTGACTGCACAAAATATTAATTCTCAACATGGCATATGTCAAAAAGATCTTTGGCATCCTGCACATTGTTAGCTTTATACTATAGAAAAAAAACCTGAGCAACACAGAAGTCTGAATACAAAGTCAAAAAGAATCTAGGAAGGTCCAAACCAGCACTGGATCAATCATTTGTTGATGTTTGGAATTCATTCACCCACCTGCATACTCCACTGTAACTCTAGTTGCAGTTCCCTTCCCTGTCCTAGCTGCTTCACATTCCCCACTAGACAACCATTTGGCAGATTATACTCTGATATCATAGTCTCAACACTGCTGCATCTCTCTGTATAACTAAGAGAAAACCAGCTCATTGTTATTTATTCAGATAGCAGTATCAAGTGGACTAGTGTTTACTAAGTTGTTTTCAAATTAACCTGCCTAGACAAATCTGAAGAGAGTTTGCCATTTACTCAGTGGCTTGGATTAGAACTCTCTTCCGTAATTGTTACAATATATCACCCCAAAATCATGTTTCATATTTCACATTTCTCCAAGACATCAGCTTGAGCATACAGTTTTTGTAATGTTAGACAATATTGTAAAAAAATAGATGTGTGCAGGTATCTGAACTCAGGAGTTACAAGTACTCTGCTTTTGAAACAGTCTTTGAATCAGAAGATAGATTAACAGTATCCTTGCCTCTCTCTACTATAGGAGAAACAATACATACCGTTAAGACTAACAAATCCCACAAAACCAGTGAGTAAGTATCAACAGCTTTTTCTACTTTACACTGAATAGATTATTCAATAAAAGAACATCTCCATTTCAGTCAGCATTCTAGATGCAGTACAACAGCACAGAAAAGCCTAAGACTCTAAGTCTGATGGGCTCTAATTCCTTGCTCAGATATGTTACCTTTTGCAAGACTGAAACTAAGCTGGAGTTTACACAGATTTTTTTAATCAACTTCCCAAACCTCCTAGAATGAAACACTAATCTAACAACCACAGTTGCAATATAAAGGATAAAAGAGATAGCACTTAGAGTTCTGAAGAATTCTGAAGAAGACTTACCTAAGAGAAAGACAAATCCTAAAAGAGACTGATCTAATTTGTACTTTGAATGCTTCTAGATTTACCAATCAATGATGGAATTAAGCTGAAATAAGCAGAGGATCTTCTTATAGCACTTATTTTCAAATGTAAACGAACACCACATAATGTGAGAACAAAGGAGAAGATCTTAGGACAAGCACAGCTAGAAAAATTTCTCCAAAGTTTCTGAACTGAAGTGATCAGGAAAAAGGTTAAAAAAACCCTCTAGGCATTACCTATATCACAAATCTCTTCCTTATTTCTTTTTGTCCTTTAACTCCCTCACAGAAAACAGACTAGAGAATTTTCCTTCTCTTACATCTTCGCATATATTTTGTAAGCTTTCATGTTTGGTCCCAACTATGTTTACTTCTGTTTTCATTTGAAGCAAGGAAATTTTCATTAAACTCACACACTTGTTGAGAGTATGCTGCAGTCTTTCTACAGAAGACAGAAAGAAAGAAATGCTTAACTAGTATTGTCAAAGAGGGATTAATTAAGGTTACAGGATAGCATCATACATACTAACTGGACAGAATAAACTTAAAAATAATGATCATACAAGTATGATACAGAATACTGTTGGAATGAAATTGCATTTCTGAAGAAGCTTGGGATGGAAATCTTACACTTGCTTGTACACAGCAGCACCACATGTGCACTGCTAATCATTTAGAAGTTGCAAATCTAGAATTCTGGTTCGAGTTGAAGTAACATCTCAAAAGAATTACAATTTCTGTAGGCTTTTTTAAAAAAATGTATGCACTTACAGATCTCATCTTTGATGATTAAGCAGCAGCTGACATCCAAAGACAGTAAAAGGTAGTCGAAATTACTTAAATTGCAGTTCTATTAAAAAAGAACTTAGCAGCCAATGTGGAACTAACAATTAACAACCATTTCTAGGCAGGTAAACCTGACTCCACAAATCTGCAGGAGTGCCAACAGGACACCACTGAAGAGCATACTGCTAAGATCATTACCGCAGAGATAAAAAAAAAAAAGAAAAGCACATGAATCTATTAGCTTTTGAAGTCTAGTCTGGGGGAACTCCCTCCTGGCCTCCAAACAAAACCAATCCACAAGATATTTTGAAATTATGGATTACAGCAATTATAATTGCCTAAATAAGATGTAATCAAAGTAACTGGGCAGTCCTTTGTTTCCCAAGTACTGAACCTTAGCAAAGTTGAGCTACATTTTGTAAATCAACTTTATCCAAATAGAAAGACCTATATGGCAAAGCCACTTCATTTTGAATCAGGTGAACATTTTCCAACAACTTA
>VWZK01002028.1:0-20083 GCA_013396935.1 Baryphthengus martii
GATTTCTGCCAATCTCTGCCTTTCCCAAGAGAGGTTCCTGCGCATGCTGAAGCAGGAGTGTCTGAGGCGTGGTTTGCCTTAGATGTGGGTGGCTTTGGGCCAGGAGGTGTGTTTTGTATTACAATGCATGATCCATCATCTTGACAGCAGCTGTGCAGCACAGCTTGGCCGTTTCTTCTTGTACCAGGTAACGAAGAATGGTACCGTACTCCTTGTACCGTGCAATTCTTCCTCCCAGGGTGTTCGTGTCTTGGTATCCATAGGGATTGCATTCCCTCCTGTAGATCAGTAACTGTGTCTCAGGTAGGCCGCTGCGGACTCATGTCAAGACGTTAGCCTAAGTTTTGGGGTACCCAGTTGTCCAAGTCTCTGATGACAATGTTGAGACAAGACTGTTCTTCGGACTGACTCTTACAGTCAGGCAGCTGGCTAAGAACTGTACCATTTTATAATTGCTTCTGAGCGTAAGGAGGAAAGTGAACACTAGACTAGAAACAATGAACCTTAGAAAAAAAGTCTAAATGAAATGAGATCTGAAGGAGGAAAGTGAAAGAGATGGAAAAACTTCCAGGAAGAGTAAGAAGAGGATCCAACTAGTCTGAGGATATTACAAGAATAAAGGACAGATCTGAAAAGTGACAAATAATGCTTTATGGTCTGTGCTAGGTGCAACTACAGAAAACAATACAAGCAGTTGTGGCAAGAGGGAAAGCAAGGAAGCTTGTCCGTAGCTTAGTGGGGAGGAGAATGTAACAGATAATACCAAGAAGTTACATACTGAAGTCTGCCAAGTTATCAGTGAAGTCGAAATGTGAACTCATTGCTAGCTGAGAAAAGGGTTAATTAACAGCTTGATTTGTTATGTGTTAAGAACAGGTCACGTCATTCAGGTGCTTTGTTTGCTCTTGCAAAATACATGTTAGAGAACTTGCCTTCCATGTTCAGTTAATTCAGGGCTCTTATGGTGGAGTCTGTCTTAAACCAGAGGAAAAAGGAATAACGGATATGATTTCAGTTGCCAAAAAAACATGGAAAATAGGCAATAAGTACTGTAAGATGGTAAATAGGTAACATCAATCTGTTGAGCAAATCATGTATCAGCTGACTAACTTCCTTTTGAAGAAGTATTTAGCATTGCTAGTGGATGTTTCTTATCTGTAAGCAACTTGTCTAGCAGGACCACCTGATTAGCTGGCTTTTTTTGTAACATGCAACTACACGAGTATAGCCCTAAACAGCATTTTTAGACGGCCTGGTCTCTTAAGTATAGATAATGTAGTGTACAAGTAGTGAGGGACCCTGAAAAGTGGGTTTAAAAGGTTTTGGCTAGACCTCAGGGAAAGCATTTCCCTTCCCTGTCTTAGCAACAAGGCATAGATTTTCAAGTATATTAAAAGTTGCTATGTAGAGAAAGAGAATACATAAACCTGCCTCTGAAAAGGAGAAAGAGGTGATAGTCTTAAATCACATTAGCAGATGTTTAGATTAGAGACGGAGAGCAGAGAAAAACAGATTAATTTTAGTAAATTTTGTCTAACTGCATAGCTTACAATTGCTTTTAACTCCTCCTGAAGGGCTTCAGAAAGAGATAGAGCAGAGGAATACTGTCACAGCAGGAAAAACTTTGCTAGCTAATTCTACATTTGCTTTTTGGAAGAATGTTCTGTTGTAGATGAATGTTCCCCGCCACTAAAGGAAGGCGTGGCAGATGGGTGGCTGGGAACAGGCATATAAGCCTGATATGTTGATCTGTGAAATTTGCTACCCTAAGGCGGATAAACATCTTTTTGTATGTGGTAATAATAATGTAGCAAATGCAGTTTGAAGAAGAGGGGCCTGGACTAGAAGACTTGATGTCCTGTATTAGGTTTGCAGAACAAGGTTTTGGGATTGAGGGTACTACAGAGGTGGCTTCTGTGAGATGTCAGCAGCAGCCCTCATATCTAGCAGAGCGGTTCTGTTTATCTGCAAGATGGACATGCTGGTTGCCAAAAGCCGGGCTAATCAGTGGCGGTGATAACATGTTTAAGGAAAGGTAAAAGCTGCTGCACAACAGGAGCTGGGAGAAAGGGGTGAGGGTATATGAGAAACAGCTTTGCAGACACCAGTCAGTGAAGACAGGAGGAGATGCTCCAGATGCCAGAGCAGAGATTCCTCTGCAGCCTGTGGCAAAGACTATGGTGAAGCAGATTGTCCCACTGGAGCCCATGAAGGTCCACAGTGGAGTGGTCTATTCCTGAGGGACTACACTTCATGGAAAGGATTCATGCTGGAGCAGTCTGTGGAGAACTGCAGCCCATGGGAAGGACCAATGTCGAAGCTTGTGGAGGTTTGCCTCCCGTGGAAGGGACCGTACACTGGAGCAGGGGAAGAGACATTGTGTGATGGACTGACTGAAACCTCCATTCCTCATCTCTCTGAGCTGCTTGGGGAAAGGATGGAGAGAAAATTGGGAGCGAAGTTGAGCCCAGGAAGAAGAGAGGAGGGGGAATAGTGTTTTTGGTTTTATTCTTTTATTATTCTACTCTGATTTAGATTGGCAATAGATTAATTTCCCTAAATTAAGTCTGTTTTGCCTGTGACAGCAATTACAGAGTGATCCCCCTTTCTCCTTATGTGGACCTGCAAGCCTTTTGTGCTATTTTTTTTTTTCTCTCTTTTCCTGCTGAGGCTTTGGTGGGCACCTGGCAACCAGCAAGTGTCAACCCACCATGTCTCTTACATCCTTATGTTCTGTGATTCAGTGAAGGGAAAGCAGTGTACAGAACCAGTTTTCAAAATTGCTTGAATTTGAGATGGTCAGATGTTAAGTAATTAGTAGCTGCCGCTGTTTGGCTTGATTATCAGTTTTGTCAGTTGCTTTTTTTTTCTGTGGGAATTTAAATTTCTTTAAATTGAGCTTAGGTTCAGATATTTGACCAAATATGTGAAGCTTTTTTAAAAAAAAACCAAACGTACAGCTTCGTGTGCTTTTGTTAAACTCCTTCTAGCTTGTGTTTTTTTATTTGGTAAATTGGGTTTTGATGTGCTTTGCTTCCTCCTTAGTATATTTAAACAAGAAAGATTTTGTGTTATGTATAAGTAGCTTATTTCCAGATCCTTTGAAACTATTTCTCACTGACACTGAACTGTTGTGCATAACAACAAATGAGACTTGCTTTCAAATTTTCTTTTGTGGAGTGTTTCAAGTGTGATCCATGGTGCTTTAGTTGTCTGCGAGTTGAGTATATTCACAGAGTGGCTCTTATATTGTAAAGGATATTATTAACATGTGTAGACTTTATCATCTGGAATCATTATTTGCCTTAACCTTAGAGTGGGTTAGCTTCCTGTGGTTATTTGCATGTGTAACTTTTCTGTTTATTCAAATTCAAAAAGGTATTCAGCTATACTTGTGTTACGTTTCTTTAAGAATAGTTGGTTTTTTCCCTGTACTTTCCTTGCGAGCTTTATTGTAATGCTGCTAAAAGCTTTTTAGTATTTAAAGCATGTGAACTGAAAGTTAGATGAATTTAAGTGGTGATATTAGAAGGGATTGTGTGTTGCTCCCAATTATCTAACAATTCTGGCTTACGTGATAAAAACAGTTGGGGCAGAGTGCCACAGCTTCCTTTAGTTCCCACCTTTCTGTGTCATTTTACTATAGTCTGTTTTTTATGGTTGTATCATGCTACCGTTTGCTATGATGTATATATTCTTTCCGTCTAAAATCGCTACTGATAGCAATAACCTTAACTTGTTTTTCCTGCTTTGAAATTGAATATATATAGGTGCATTTTCCTGTCTGTGTCCAGTAGTTACTTTGCTAAAGGATTTGTTTTGAAGTATAAAGTTTTGATTAATGTTTGTGTGGAACTTTTTTGTGACAATTGTATTTAATGAGTATATTAAACAAGCTTCTTTTATTTCAGAAGACTGGCATTTTTCATTATGCGTGTGTATGTTCATTATTTGAGATAGCTACAAAAAAAAAAATTTAGAATTTAGGATGAATTCAAGATATTATAGACCATGTTTTCTAATTGCAGTGTTTTAGAGTGTCGGAATATTCTGTGGAGTGTTGTTGGTCATGTGTCTAATTTTAACTACTCTTACACTCTTTTCTGTCACAGCCTCATGACTTTGATGAATGCAGATTTGATATTAGCGTAAATGATAGCGTTTGGTACCTCCGAGCCCAGGATCCAGACCACAGACAACAGTGGGTAGATGCAATAGAACAACACAAGGTATGTTTTTTTTCTGATTTTCTTTCTTACTCTCTTGTTAGATGTGGTCGTGTTTGCAGAGAGTTGTATCTTCCTTGTACAGTAAAGTTTGGCAGGTGAAAGCTGCAAGATTGAAGTTACGTATTAAATGTACTTCAAAGGAATTAATTTGCTGCTTCACAGATGCAAGTTTGGAGAACTGGGAGCTAACAACTGTGAACTTTTCATAAACTCTCTAGCTTGAAAAAGAAAGAGCTTGCATTATGTTTGAGTGGCTTCTTAATGAATTGTTTTGTCCATTTTCTCTCACTGATTATTTTTTTCTTACCTGTCCTGGGTATTAAGATTGTTAATTTTAGAGTTAGTTCTCTGAGATTATCATTCTGGTTTTAGGCTCCCTTCCTTCATTATTTGGGTGCTTTTACTATGTCTGATTACTGGCTTTTGTGTCCTTGTCTTTAAGCCCCTACTCTTCATCAGCTTTTTCGTTCCGCTTTCCTGATCTATTGTTTGTCTTCCATTGAAGTCAACCGGTTCTTTTCACTTTACCTAAAGGAATTGAAGGTCAAGTGTTTTTAAAGTACATAGCATGCAAAGCAACCATTATGTTTGCAGTACAAGATAGGCACAGCCCCAAGGTGTTGAGCTGGACTACCATACTCGTAACTTGTGGTCAGTGGGTTGAGGGAGGTGATTCTGCCACTCTACTCTGGTGAGACCTCACTGGAGTACTGTGGCCGGTTCTGGAGTCTTCAGCACAGGGAGGACATGAACCTGTTGGAGCAGGGCGACAAAAACGATTAGAGGCTTGCAACACCTCTCCTATGAGGAAACACTGAGAGAGTTGAAGTTGTTCATCCTGGAGAAGAGAAGGCTTTGGGAAGACCTCATTGCAGTCTTTTAGTACTTTAAAGGGGGCCTGTAAGGGCGTGTTTTTATCAGGGCCTGTTCTGATAGGACAAGGGGTAATGGTTTTAAAGTAAAAGTTTTTAAGTAAAAGGTTGTTTTAGACTAGATACAAGAAATTTTATATTTTTTGTGAAAAATGGGTGAAACACAGGCACATGTTGCTCAGAGGAGGTAAGTGCCCCACTCTTGGAAACATCCTATGTGATGTTGGACAGGGCTCTGAGCAACCTGATTTATTTGAAGATGTCTGTGTTCATTGCAGGGGGGTTGGACTAGATGACTCTTAAAGGTCTTTTCCAACCCAAGCCATTCTATAAATACCTAGCACAAAGCAACTTCTGCATCTGGGTTTTAGACATGTTATAAAAATAAAATTAAAATGTATACCTAAGTAGGTATGTGTCTCCGTTTAAGGCTCAGGGCAAGCCCCACAGAGCAGGATTTCTATCAGCCCTCTCTCCCCCTCCCCCTTCCCTTCCAAGGGAGGATATAAAGGGGAATGAGGAAGGAAGTGCCTCACACGAAACTGGAAGTTAAGACTATGAACAAAATTTAATAAGTAACAGATAAACAGGGAAAAAGAATGTGAAGAGCGGAGGGATATACAAGCATATACAAAACCAGCTCTTGGATGGGGATGGACTGTGCAGAGCACGTGGAGCCACACTGAGGTGCGGTCCCAGCAGCGGCACAGCCCAAGTGAGAAAGAAAAGAGAGTGAACCCCCAACTTCCTGTCCTTTTATAGAGTGTGGCAGGGAAGGGGAGGGAATATGAACTGCACTCTGACCCCTCAGGGTCCTAGAGTTATCGCCTGTGTCCCCCTCCTCAATCTGTTAACTCTTAAACCCCAACAGTGCGTATTTTTACCTTGAGCTTCTTAAAGTAATGCTTGTGGAAGTTTTATATTGGGGAGTCATTACAATAAGCTGTATATGATCTTAAAGTGCTGCCTTATGATAATGGTTCTCTAAAAAAACGTATCTCGTTTAGAATATTTGTCCATTTACAGCTTGGGATCTTGCCTTCACTTTTATAGAGAGGTAACATTAAAACATATGTAATTAAGTTGCAAAGCCAGGATGTCCCTAGAGGATGCACTGAACAAGTTGCTAGATTACAGATCCATAGAGGTGGCATTTCAAAAACTGTTTTACAGGCATGGGCATCTTCCGATTTGGGATTTTGGGGACATGGAACTTGATAACCCTGCGCTGAAATTCAGACTAGGCTTGGTGAATGATTTAGCTGGTGAAATGCAAAACTTAAATCTAAAGTCTGGATAAGCAGAAACATGTGCTGGGTCATTGCATGCTACTGTGCAGGAATAAATGAGGAAAATAAACAAATCCTATCTTAAATTCTGCTCTACACAACCCCCAACGGAAGTCTTTTTCATGTTGTTATTTTTCCCTCTTATAAGGCTATGCTTAACTGGTGGTGAGTTCTGAGCTGACAATTTTGTGGACCTTCCTTTGTGAAGAAGCTTGGAAATAGGGATAATGACTGCTTTTTTCATTATTTTGTCAGTATTATCTTTGTGCTCATTGATAAGAGAGTGAGTCATTCTGTAATATTATGTAAACTGAAGAAAAGTATGTCTACAAGTAGGAAGAGGAAATAAAATTTTGTATATGCTGAGCTGACAAAAAATAGTTTGCATCTTGCTGTCCTAATGTAGTAGCACTGGACTTGACTGTTGCAAATCTGGTGACTTTTTCAGTATCTGTAGTTTGCAGGTTTATGGCTATTTTATATTTTTCATTTTCTTTCATACTCCTTTTTACTCTGTAGCATTTACAATATTCAAGACAAATAGCAGTTGTTTTTATTCTTAAATGGACAGGGAAATATGATACCTCACTTCGAAATAAACCATGAAACTATTTTATATATTAAATCAACACATTATTTTAAATCATTCTTTTAGTAGTATGCAGCTAAGTACCATGGTCAAGACAAGGCAAAGAGAACAGCAGAATGCAGTCTTGTAACAATAGTTTGTTCTCAAGTTAGGAGTATGTAACAATTTCAGAAAACCATGAGTTATTAGCGCTTTTTTTCCAGTGCAGTAGTCTGTTGCCTTCATAAGACAGTAGCAGGTTTGTGTGGCGAATGTTGTAGGTGTGAAGATGCATCTGTTCCTACTAAAACATATACATGGGAATCTTACTACCAGAAGCCTTGGAAAACTGCTATATGCACATAATCAGATGTTTGAAGTAATTAAATGTAAACCAGAAATGTCCAAATCTCATTTTCTGTCTGGTTATTCTTAATGTTTCTCAAATAATGTGTCTCCAAATGTCTTCAGTGTTTTCCAAATTGAGTGGTTAGTGCTGTATCCTATAACTTATATACAGCTTTGTAGGAAGAATGTGCTGCTTCTTAATAACATTGATAGGATCTGAAAAACAGTTTTTGTTGGAGTCTGGAAGTTAATCCCATTTTTCATTTGAATTTGTGTGAAAAAAAACTTCAGTAATCCTTAGTTTTAAGTAACTTTTCACCCATCCTTTAATTTTCTTCAGCTTTTCTGGAAGTTTTGTATCCTAACACTTGATTGAGAGTAGGAGAACATAGGCTTTTATAAGGCAAAATATTCTGTTTCACTGAAAAGTTAAGATTTTTGTGTTTTCTGAAGGAGCTTTCCTAGTTAGGTTACCAAAAGTCAAGCAAGAGTTATGTGACAAGCTGTTGTGTTTGTTTGAGAACTAGGTTCTTGAACTGACGCGTAATTATTTGAATAAAGTTGAGAGGAAACTGTTTCCTTTACTAAGCAGTCATTTTCATTAACTTGAGTCTACTGCTTTATAAAGTACTTTTCTGTTTGTTTTTGAAGTTCTTTATTGCTTAGTGAGTGGGTAGGTGGTTCTAGTAGGCTGCCTAAGCTCTTTGCCTAACAAAAGTATATTTGTGAGACTTGCTGTAGCATATCACAAGGTTGTTTAGAGTATCAGAGTAGACTGAAACTTTGTATATGTGTTTCATTGTGCTCTGAGGAAAGAAAACACTGATTTAAAATTAATTTTATCTTGAATTTGAGTATGAGCAGACTTAGAAAAACTTTGTTTAGCAACACCAGTGAGTAGCTGGTAGCTGAGAAATGTAAAGCATCTAATCTTCAAGTGTAAAACCTGTTAGAATTTGCTGCTCTTGGTTTTTTTTTATCATTGCATTAGCCTTTTCTTCTGTTGAGGTTCCTGAATGCTTATGAGATTAAAAGTTTCAAGTACAGCTTCTAAAATGCTTAATCTCCCTGAACTGGAGGAGAGAAAAGCCTAAAAGTGCATTAAGACCATCAGAGAGGCAAATGAGGAGATAGATTCTTGGTTTTACAGCTGAACTATTCCTCTACTTCAGTGTTTCATTAAATGTACAGAGCAGGTATTTATCTGTAATATATCTGGTTGTAAGGGTATATATCATTAGGAAGCTTTGTTGTTCTCATACCCTAAGAGATAGTCAGGTCTAAGATGGCTGATGACCTTTTCGTGGATCTAATGGCAATGTATATTGCTGAAAAACTCAAGACCAGACTAGGTTTCCTCGTTTCTTTGGTGTAAGAACATTGATGGTGCATGAGCACTGAAGTATCTATGCTTTTGCAACGCAGCTTTCTTCTTAATAAATCGGAGGGATCACTGCAAGTCTCTACCGTGCTTTGAAAATGGAGTATAGAGTAAGGTGAGAGAAACCGGCTGCAATGCTCGAAGTTCTGTGCTGTGAGGAAATGGTCTGGGTTTGCTTACAGAAAAGACAGACTCCTGTAACATGCTACTTCTAACAAACAAAGTGGATGTGTGCTGTGTAGTACAAATAAATAAGATTGTCCTGGTTTGAGTTAGAACAGAATTAATACTGTTGAGTGTTTTTTTACTTTTCAGCTAAGCCTCTTCTAAGAGACTGCACTTTCTGAAGGTAACGCCAGATTCTTGCATACAGTCTCTGCTTCTAGCAGTGATAATGCTCAGTGTTTACCATTACTACCAATGACTGGTGAGCAGAAAGGCTCTTGCTTATGCTTGCTCCGGTGCAGACCAAGGTCACTGCTAAATCTTTTGTACCACCTTGGAGGTTCAGAAAGTAAAAGGCTGCCCCTGTGGGGAGAAGCAGACAGGGCAGGTGGTTCTAAACTGACCAACGAGGTATTCCATCCCATATTCAGTATAAAGCTGAGGGATCGCAAGGGTCAAGTTCTTTTCTTCAGTGGCCATTGTCTGAGGAGGACTCTGTCCTTCTGCCTTTGATCCTGATCCATGTGTTCTTGCATCCTGTTCCAGAATCCAGCTTCTGAACCTAATTCCCATGTGCCACTGAGTCCAGTCTGGGACCTCCTCAGTGCCTACTCCACAGCATCAGTGACATAAATCGCCATTGAGTGATTAGGCTTGATACTGGTTTTGTATATATTTGTATATATTCCATTTTATTATTGTTATTATTTTCATTAAAGGTAGTTTAGTTTTCTAATCCATAAATCTCTGTCCTTTGCACCGTTTCTCTTCAACTTTGGGAAGGGAGAGGCGATAGTAGAGAGCATCTGTCATTCGTCTAGTGGCCAGCCCAGCCCTAAACCTTGATGAAGATTTACTTTTTCATTGAAATAGAAAGAATTTCTTTACACATATTAAACTTATCCTAAGTTTTTGTCCTTTACCCTCTGCTCTGGTAGAGCTGGTATGTTAACTTCCAAATTTGCATTACTTCCCTAAGGTATAGATGAGAGGAGTGAATTGCTGTTTGCTATGAGAACCATCTGGATCATTAAACTTATTTTGAGCAAATTAACCTGAACTCCTGAGATCCAGATAATGATTTATTGTAATGTGCATCTAACACCCGAGTGGAGAGCTTGCTGAGAATTTTAGAAATTCATATTTCACAAAAAAAAATCTGCATCAGCTTAGATTTGTCCCATTTTATTCCATGTTTTAATCTTTTCCACACAGGTTCTGTATGTATTCATTATTGACTTTGTCACTCTTCAGAAAATAGAGTGGTTTAAGTTTTGGATTTTCTAAATCTTGTGTTTGTCAAACTGAAATACTGGTTTAAGTCTTGCTGGACTCCTTACAATACTTGTCTTTCTGTCATACTGGAAAAGATCATTCTCCAGGAAGATATCTAGATATCCAGTAAGTTTGGCATGTAAGGAATAGGTAGGTTACCTTTCTCATTTTGAAGTGATGATATACAAGGTGTTTATATCTAGAGTAGAAGGCGTGGATTTCAAAACCTGGCTGTGAAAGGCATCAATTTTTGTACCTTGGAGTGACTACTTCATTATTTTTATTGTTGTCTAGATACTTAGAATAGGGTTATGCAGAGGCATGGGAAAGAGTGAAACATATAGAATGTCTCTTTTGTAGCAATTTTTTCCATGTAGCGTGGAGGAGAGGTGTAGCAGCTTTAGGGGGTCAAAGATAGTTTGGCTTGTAGCTAATTCTATGAAATTCTCGATATACTAGAAATTGGTTTTTAAATTACTGGTTGTCAAACACAGTAAGATACTACACATCCTGTTGTTTTTGTGTTAAGTACAGATGTAGTTGAGATGGTTAAAAAACAACAACAACAACAAAAAAGGAAAGCTGGATTTGGCAGTCTAGTGAAGTCAGATTTAGGCATAAGTATTAAACCAGTTGATTGACTTTCTTTAGTAAACACATACATTTCCAAACTAACTAGAATTGGGACATACAGTTTTGAGACAATTCTTTTTCTGAATATGGATCCTAGTTCATAACTTAATTTAGAAAACTGCAGAGTAAACTTTAAATAGCATGATTTTGACTGCAGTTGATAAGGTCACTTTAGAATGCTGTTGTGGAAAAAAACCAACAACAACAAAAAAAAACCAACAACAACAAAACAAACAAACAAACAAAAAAAACCTGTCAGCTTGAAGTTTTCAGAAAATGCTTGTTAACCACAAAATGTGGTTCTTTTTCCCACGTGACCTAAAAAAGATTAAGAGTGACTTTATGCACGAAGTATTAAGAGTCATTAGTTTCACCCTTAAGGTCAGCTGGACGTTGTGTTTTATTTTGTCACTGTACTGTATTAAAGAAGTTACTGAATGTGCTGTTAGACATTGAAGATTATTACTATGAAGAGTAACTGTAATGTTGAAGCAGAAAAGGTGGCTAGGTAGGTTTAACAGGAGGGGACAAGGGACTTTTGTTAGTCTAATGTGAGTGCAACACCATACAAAAGTAAAACTCCCAATGGCTTAAAACAGAGCAACATAGTGTTGTACACTTGAGAAGCATCTTAAATATGAGAAAATAACCCACAGAATACTCTTGGAAGAGCCCCCTCAAACTGTTCTAGTTGATTGAACTCTGAAAGGCTGATTTAATGTCAGATTGCTTAACTCTGTTAATGCAAATCAGCTTCTGGATAAACAGAATGAAGGACATTGGGTAGCACGAAGTATGATATTAAAGTATTTCTTAAAATTAAATTTCACCTTCTGTCTTTGCTATTTCTTTTACAAATCTGTAAGAGGTTATGCAGGAGTAATTTTTTTCAAACTAGAGGAAAACCTAAATTTCACTTACAGCTAGATAAGTACCGAGTATCTCAGTTCCTCGTGTTTTATTTGGAATGCTTCACCCAGAATCAAATGGAATTGTCACGGTTGGAAAAGACCTCTAAGATCATCATGTCTGACTATCAACCCAGAAAGAAATAAACAAACAAACAAAAACCTGAAAAGCCACAAACCCAAAACCCAACCCTAAAACAAAACCCACACCAAAACAAAGCAAAAAAAAACCAAACAAACAAAACCAAAGAAACCTACCCTACAAAACACAGAAAACACCTCATAATCCCACTAGGGAATGGCCTGAAGTGCCTCATCTACATGTTTTTTGAATACCTCTGGGGATGATGACTCCACCACTTCCCTCGGCAGCCCATTTCAGAGCCTGGCTACTCTTTCAGTAAAAAAATTCTTCCCAATATCTAATCTAAACCTCCCCTGGTGCAACTTCACCTTCAAACTGAAACTCAAGTGCATCTACCCATTCCTTCAATGTAATAGCTGCTTTAGACTTCATATTAACAATACTTAAAGTCAAGCTTTTGTTTGAATACTATATGTAAATATTCATCTATGAGATTATTTTGTGTTAGCTGTGCTAAGAAAACACTGAAAAATGCTCATGGAGGTGACTTTCTCATACTAGTATTTTATTAGCAGTAGATACCAGAGCAAAAAAAATCTGACCTGTTCATCTGGTCAGAAAGCAGTATCAGAGTTCTGTTTTGGGGAAAACAGAGCTCAGGTTAGCAAGAGGAAGGCAGAGTACAGAAGGGATACTCCATGTTTAATTTGTCCACAGGCTTTCAGCAATTGTGTGGAGAGCTCTAACAACCTGTGAAGACAGAGTGATTTTCTCCTTTTCTAAACCTCTCTAATCCTGCCCTAAAATTGATCTAATTTACTGATAATACCAATAAAGACATGCAGATCTGTTGCATGTCTGGACTGAAACTGCTATTAGTAAGATAATTCAGAATGAACAGGAAAATATATGCAGAGTAGGAATTCTGTAGAAACATTTTGATTCGGTGTACTGGTGTAATAAACTTTGAAAACAAATGAAGTACAAATTTCTGCCATCAGTAAATCGTTTTGTACGCTAAACTTTTAAAATTAATTTTAATCTAATTTTCCTATTTTCTGGCACATCTTTGTGGAGCCTCTGAAATAAGTAGTTTGGATGTTTTTGTAATCTATATTTATGTGCATGATTACGCACTGTGTAAATAAAGTCTACGTTGATGTTATGACCATTATAAATCTAATTTTTTTTGGCATCAGTTTACTATATTGTTGACAACTGGGCACTGTAAAGTAATTTCTAGAAAACGATATCTGTTCTAATGTAGATGCATGAATGCTAATTTTAAGTACAGTCTTTTTAAAATTAAAACTTTCTAATAGTGTAATTTCAGATACATCATACAGGAGGGAGAAACAGGAATAGTGTCTTTTGCCATTTTTTCATCTACTTCCTCTCCTAGAGTTCCTGTATTTCCGTAGTGTGTGATTTTATAATTTTTTTAAAAATTATTTGCTTCCATTTGCTGACAGCGGAAAATGGAAAATAATGTGGCTCTGTAATGTGTTCCGTCTGTCCCTGCTTTTATTCCATACTTATTCACAAATAAGACTGGATTAAGTGCAGGTGCAACAGTGCAGATGAAGGAAAGTACAGGAGGTATGGGAGTAGGCAAATACTTAACCTTGTTTTTATTTCTCAGCTTCATAGTGAGAATTGTGGAAGAGTGATGATGAGACCTCCCTTGTTCTCTGTTGATAACTGTGGCCTGCCTAAGTGTTGAAACAAGTTTCTTATGTAGTCTTTGGTGTCAGATGTTGTTCCCTATCAAATTGGTTTAGGTTTCCTTTTTCTGTTTTTTGATGCTGTGCAGCACATCAACAAATTCTAAAGTCTTCTGTTTGATGCTGGCACTTTGGATTATATAGTCTATCCTATTAGTTTCTGTGATACTGCGTGTCACTGTAAAAGCTAGTGCCCCACGCACCGCGGTGTTGCAAAGCACTTGCCTTGTACTATCAGGAGGCTGGAGAACAGCTTAAAGCTGCTTAACGCTGTTAAAAGGGGTTACCTGTTTTAACAGACTCAAATGTGTAGGGAAGCTGCTGATGAGTGGTAGAGACAGGTGCTTAAAGGTGTTGCAAAAACATTGCGTACTAGTTTGAAACTAGAAAACTGTGAACTGTCTCAAGCTTATGCAGGAACTCAGATTGGCTCTTGTTGCTGTTCTGTCACTGTTGTATATTGACATAAAATACGTAACTTAAGCCCTTAGGTAGTCACATCTGACATCTCCCTTCAAAGCTGAATTTGAAGTGTTTGCAAAAATACACCCAGGTAACTAAACAAGAGAAATCCAAGCAGAGTCTTCTGAACTCTGCAGTAATAATCTTGCTTATTTTGGATTTTGGCCTGGATCTCGGACTATAGTGGGAAGTACACAGGAGAAGGATGTAGCGCTCTCAAGTCCAAGCACCTTGTCTACCTTTTTTAGTTTGTTGGTCCTTTGACTGTGAATACTGTCTTTTCCTTTGTGCTTTTCAGTGCCTTCTGCCTAGTATAGGTGTCAGAGGAGAAATAAACTGAAGGGCCCTCCTGAAGAAAGAGTCATAAAATTCATCCTAATTCTTCCCCTAATAGGAACCAAAGTCATCTTTATTGGGTGCCATGTTTCATTGTAAGTTGAACTGATAAGAATTGTAACAGCAAGGGGCCATGGACTCATTTTAGCCTATTTCTTCTGTTAAAGGGATTTCTTCTAGGGATTTCTTCTTGCTCTCCGCATCGAGTTTTCCTTTATAGAGTAGTCTTAGTTACAGTCAGACTAGGGAGATAATTCCCTTCATTTTTGCAGTACTTAAGGTTTCTTGTCTTTTTTTTTTCCTGTTGGAACAGCTCTGAATTTCCCAGTTGCTCACATGGACAACTTTTACAACTCTCATACCTTGTATGCCTCTCTTCTTAACTTAATCCTTATCTATCTTTGAGGTGCAGCACTGAAGTTGGACTCAGTATTCCTACTGAGGTTCCTACAGATGTATAGAATGTAGGCCTATTTTGTGGGTCTTGTAGACCATCCTGTTTCGCAGCTCCATGATTTTTTACTTATTCATCTTTAGAACTATTTGTAAATTATCTGTCCTGTACTTATACAGTATAATATTTCCTGTAATTAATTAAACTTTGAACTTAATTTTTCTCTAGTGCACACAGGTGTTAAGTTTCTCCAGCTCTTTTGTCAGCTGCAGTCTTTCCAGGTCTTCTGTCTTGGGTTTTAGTTTCTTTCCAGAAATAATCCTTTGTGCTGCTTGGGTTGGATTCAGTTTCTTAAGTAATTGTGCTTCTTGTAGTACTTGCTAAATTATGGAGACTGGCTGAGTGAAGATAGGCTAGGTTGTTTAACAGTATCTTGGTTGATAGCTGAGCTTGCTTGATCCTCTGTTGCGAGCTGCTTATCTGAATCTTTATGGATATGTGCGCTTAAGATAATCTTTAATCTTTGTCTGTGAAAGCTGTGATCTGTTTGCCGTATGTTCCTAATTGAAAAGTTTTCTCCTCTACCTAGTCAGGGCATTAACAGGTAATCTTCATAATCTTAGTAGAGATCTTGAACTCTCCTTCTTTCAAAGCCCTGCTTCTAAAAGGTAGGAAACTTAGTTGAGATGGTTTATGTCTGTCTTTACCTTAAATTAACTAAATATATGAATTGATTGAAGATTCAAATGCACGTAAAGGTTAAAGTAACTTTTCTGTCACTGTATAGCCAGACTGGTGAACCAGGATGTTCTGAAATATCTAAAGAGCGCCTGAAAATTACAGGCCAAAATGCAGATTAGCAGAGCATTGCCTTGTGTGTGCAGTACCATGTGAAAGAAAACACTTTGAAAAGTGCTAACTCGGTATCAAATAACATGAAAGGCTTGTGACGCTGCTGCTAAGCTGTGAAGAGTATGTCAGTCAATATTTTTGTAATGCTATTTAACGAAGGGTGAAGTACATGGCGAAAATAAACTTGGTGCCAAGCGTAATCCTGAGTCTTGAGGTGATCTGAACTAAACTACCAGACTCAACATGCAGTTGGTTGTGCCGTAAATAACCAGTCTCATTTCTACAAACAAGTGGGATTCTAGTAGTAAACTCACAGGTGTTATTAACTGGGGAGTTGGACTAGATGACCTTTAAAGGTCCCTTCCAACCCGAACCATCCTATGCATCTGATTAATTCACTTTCTGAAAACGGCTGTGGTAGATCATTTTGATGTATGCTTTCATTTAATAGAAATAAGGGGAATGTTAATGTTTGTAACCAACAGAATGACGCACAGCAGTTCTAGGAGTCAAGCTCTCCGTGGCAGTGTAACATGTTTTTGCATGGTCTCCTTGAAAACAATAGTGTTCTTTGAGAGAGAACTGTGTCAAGCTTGACTTTGGTGGTAAATGCCCCTTCAAATCAGGATAAGATCTTGGTAGTGAGAACAGAAAGTACAGAGCTGCACTGTAGAAGTAGTAGTTGAACAGATATAAGTTGGCACTTGCCAAATAGATCTGCATGCTGTTGAGTAGTTCGTCAGCTCAAACGGTACTGTGAATTAACAGTTTACTAGAAAAAATCCTGGATACTCTATAGGCCACCATCTGTCAAATGCAGACTTTTTTAATTTCTGAAAAGACTGTAAGGAGTAGATTTTCTTTAGTGAGCTTTCATTAGAGTGACATTCATCGGAGTTCATATTAAGAGACTGGAGTTACACCCAAGCCTTAGGGAGTATATGCTGCTCAGCCACATGGGTGAGGTGCACTAGTAGCAATGATACGAACTCAGTAACCTCTAACAGAGATAACTTTTTGGCTCTGAGACACACACACCCCACCGGCACCCTGCACCCCTCCAGAATAGTTTAGTAGCAGGAGCTAGCGTGACTCTGAAGGGCTGGGGGAATCCTTTTAACACAACAGCAAGACTGGAGGCATCTTCTTTTTTTTTTTAATTCAATGTCCACTTGCTGTTATTGAAAGCTCTTAAGGTCATTCTTCTAATATAGTTTCCACTGTAGGACCCAAAAAAAAAAAAAATCCTTTTTCTGAAAACAGGTAATGCTGGAAAATATGTGTTTGCGATCACTTTACTGCCATCTAGGTGAATGAATTTGCTCCATAGGAATCAAAATTCTGATGTCTTGAGCATACCTATTTAAATGGGAGGTGAGGAAGAAAGGTTTAATATTTAACTGCTAGTATTTAAATGTTCTGTTTTCATTGGTATGAACACAGGCATCAGAAAATGTTGGGGAGAGGGAGGAATAGAATCACAGAATCACAGAATCACACAGAATCACAGAATGTTAGGGATTGGAAGGGACCCCAAAGGATCATCAAGTCCAATCCCCCTGCCAGAGCAGGAACCTAAATGACATCACACAGAAAGGTGTCCAGGCGGGTCTTGAATGTCTCCAGAGAAGGAGAATCCACAACCCCCCTGGGCAGCCTGTTCCAGTGCTCTGTCACCCTTACTGTAAAGAAGTTCCTTCTAGAGTTTAAGCGGAACCTCCTGTGCTCCAGCTTGTACCCATTACCCCTTGTCCTGTCATTGGGCATCACTGAGAAGAGCCTGGCTCCATCCTCATGACATTCGCCCTTAACATATTTATAAACATTAATGAGGTCTCCCCTCAATCTCCTCTTCTCCAAGCTAAAGAGACCCAGCTCCCATATATAGAATAGAGAGAGTTGTTTAATTTTTCCTCTCCTTGGTAATCTGAAATAACTTGTGGGGATTTGTGCATTACCTTAAAATTGCTGAATTAAGCAAGCAAATATAGCTGAGGCTGCTCAGCTAATAAGAACTACTCCTCCTGATGTACCATTGGGATGATAGTTTTGAAACTTGTAAACGTAGAGAAGTTCTGTGCTTTCAGGGGAAGATTAGATGGATTGCTCAAATTATTAGTTCTTTACTAGAAATGACGGAAGTTTATTTCTTTCAAATTGAATCAGATACGCTCTTTCAAGGAGGAAGACAAAGCTTTGGTGTGTCTTATACATTCCATTATTTTGGCACTGTTATCAACAGGAACTTTTTAATACATATGATATTGCTTGTCATTTAATATTACTAAATTTGCTAAGTGCACTTACTGCTGGAAACTGTATTTCCTGAAAGAATACTCTAGGGGAAGGCCAGTGAATCAGCAGTTTCAGTTAACTACGGAAGTGTATGATCCAGCAAACCTACATGCTGTCACTTCCAAACTGTTGAAACTTTTCTTTCAGAACAGAAAAGAAATAGTTCGTTGTCTGCCTTGGCACCCTTTTGCCACTCCTTAGCCCACGTTCAAACAGCAGCTGTAAATTGCAGCTTTATTAAGAAGTAGTTACAGTTAAGACTGTTTAAAGCTGGACTAAAGCTTTCAGTCCGTTCCAGCCTAACACACTCGATTAATTATAAACAATGCAGATTGTTTCGTTTTGACCAGCCCAGTCTTTGCCTGTGTGTTCCAGTTATGTTTCATAACAATCACGTTGGCTTTGAAAATAGATACTATAATTCTCTGAAGAATGCATCCTTATGGGGTGGAGGCCCGAGTATCTAATTGGATGTGCACTGAGCAGGAGGTAGTACTAGAGATACCGTGCAACCTATTCATTCTGGTTCTGATAAAGCCACATTTCTTATATAGCAGTTCAATTCTTCCTTGTTCACATTGTATTTCCTACTTCACAGCAGAAGGATTCCTCATTCCTATCTTGAAACGATCCTTTTTTTTTGTTCAACAAAGTCAAGTTTTATTGCCTCAATTTACTAGTTTTCAGACTTTGTATATAAAAGATCTTGTTAAATGTTGTCCCCTTGAAGGTTCTGCTTTATTCTTGCACTGTTTAAAGGTACAGCTTCTACTTACGTTCTTGTTTCTACCTACTTCCAAATATGCTAAGTGAGATTAAGCAGAAAATAAAATACCTGTTTAATGTGTTTAGTGGTATTAGTATGTTTGAGGAAATCTGTTGGGTAAGCCTGATATTTTGAATTGTAAGAAAGTGCAAAGCTAAGCAACAGCAACTATTTAGTCTACACTTCCCATAATTTAATCAACATTTAAGGGTTGTGCAAGTGTGTCAAATCGATCTTCAGAGACTTGGGCTAGTTTGTGTTTTGATTCTTGAAAATAGGCCATCATGCCTGCTAGACACATGTCTTTAACAGGTCAAATGTGTTCAGCCAACAGTACTAGTCATACATATCCTCTCTTTTTGGAGTATCTGTGTGAGTAGACAGGTGATGAACCTGGAGTAGAAATATGCTCCCTTATGTTTGGACTTGGTCATATGCAAAAAAGTCTTCAGTATGTGACCTGAGTCTGCAATTAAAAGCAAAACTTGTGTGTCCCCTGGCTGGAAATGTTTTCTGCCAGCCTCATTGATTTATAGTGTCTCAATATAAAAACACTTCTAGAAAGGTCTTATCTTTTTAGAGCCCTGTGATACACAGGCAGTCTGCAGAGTTTCCTTTACTGTCCTAGACTGTGTGGCAGCTTTGAGTCTGAAGTGCTTTTGGATGTAGATACCATAGCTTGCTTTTTCTGCTATTTTTATGGCTGCTGCTTTGTCATGCCTGAACCAGACTGTGTACAGATCTGTCAGGATTCAAAGGTCTGATGGCAGAATATGCATTTTGTCACTGCTGCGCAGAAAGAGGACGGAACACCTTGCCTGCCATCAGTTGGGAATCTCCCTCCCCTCACGTAGCACTTGAGTGAAGTCAGCTTTTAATGTATTGCAAGTCAAAGCAGGTAAGAGCAAGAACATGGCCATTCTCCTTAAGTCTTGTGTCACTTCCCACCACAGAGAATCACAGAATATTAAGGGTTGGAATGAACCTCAAAAGATCATGTAGTCTAACACCCCTGCCAGTGCAGGAACCTAGGGTAGGTCACACAGGAACGCGTCCAGGCGGGTTTTGAATGTCTCCAGAGAAGGAGACTCCACAGCCTCTCTGGGCAGCCTGTTCCAGTGCTCTGTGAACCCGCACTGTGAAAAAGTTCTTCCTTAGGTTTACCTGGGACCTCCTATGCTCCACTTTGCACCTGTTGCCCCTTGTGCTATCATTGGGCATCACTGAGAAGAGCCTGGCTCCATCCTTCTGACACTTGCCCTTTATGTATTTATAAACATTAATGAGGTCACCCTTCGGTCTCCTCTTCTCCAAGCTAGAGACCCAGCTCCCTCAGCCTTTCTTCATCAGGGAGATGTTCCACTCCCTTAATTATCTTTGTGGCCCTGCACTGGACTCTTTCAAGCAGTTCCCTGTCCTTCTTGAACTGAGGGGCCCAGAACTCAACACAGTATTTCAGATGCGGGCAGACTAGGGCAGAGTAGAGGGAAAGGAGAACCTC
>VWZK01002029.1:0-25745 GCA_013396935.1 Baryphthengus martii
TTTATTTTTAACTTTGGAATGCTTTTACCTTTTTTTTTCTCTGCAGAATCTAAGGATCATGTAATTGTTAGATATTTCAGATGGACAACTAATTCAATGACTGAAACAGAACTTCCCTAAAAGTTGACTAGGCCAAAAGATGCCATTCCCTTGGCATTTAACTAGAGCAGCAGTAACTGCACCATTACCTGGTGCTGCTGCACAAATAGTGGTGTGTGCCTGGCTTCTGCTCTATTCAATCTTTAGAAATGAAACAAAAATTTCTAAAATATTATTATTAAGATTGCACTGCTTACAAAATAAGGCTTATTAGAAGGAATGTAGTTTTAAACAGTGTTTGGCTTTCAAGGAAGTTACTGCAATAATTTGAAGTACATGCTGCCCACCTTACTACATGTGAACTAATGTTGAATGCATGTCACGCTGTTAGGTTTTCTCTCTCAGAAACTCTCTTCGTTGGTTCCTTCGCATCAAGTTCAAAAAGACAGTGCAGTATAAAGCCGCCTTTCAGTTGCTTTTTCTGTATCTGGCTTCTGTGTTCGAAGATCAGTTCTAATTTCGATGCAACTCCTGATTTTTCATACGTGTGCCCAATGTGGATGAGCATAGACAGAGCTAGCTTGATATTAAGAATGTTTCAGGTCAGCATGTAGCTGAGATAGTATGACTACTTTGGTTTTGAAACAGCATGACCTTATATGCAGGGAATGTGGAGAATAAGCTAAACCACTCATGTATATCTTGAACTTAATCTACCTAAACATGTCCCTTTTCACAGACTGCAGCTTGCTTGATGACGCAAGAGCCTCTAGACTTCCGTGTGAAACATGGATCTCTTTCAGACAAGCAGTGAAGTTCTTAAGAAAGAATCACTACTGTGAATACAAAGTTGGGATATTTTTTTGCTTGAGGGCATTTCTGCTATTACATACTCATTGTTCAGATCTACTTTCTGGTCTGTGAGAGGGGAAATGACAACATTGTCACTCTGTGTGCTGGTGTGAACCTGGAAGAGCTGTGAGGTGTCCTCACATTTCTGCCGATAAAGCCAGCTGCAATCTGGCCTGTTTCCACTGATTCCAGTGGTATGGAAGAGCATCATTCACGCAATCTAGGAGCATCTTCAGAGTGATATAGTACATGAGAAAGACAACATTAAGTTACTTTATTCAAGGGCAGACAGTATGCCTCAGGTCTCTATTGCTAACACAGGGAAGTAGGTCCCTTGACAGTGTAAGCAGGAATGCACACATTTGAGTGCCTCTAGCTAGAGAGGGAACCTTAAGTCACCATTGTGAATACCCTCTTTCCCCACATTTCTACCCATGTTTGCTTATTCTTTCATCTTTATGACTGTTTTCCCACTCTGGGTGACAGTGGACCTAATGCTGAATGAGAATTACTAGTTTGAGAGGACAGCAGGTTGTGATGGAAAGCAAGGTTCCATTGTGAGAGTAGAAACTAATTAATGTAGTGGGGGCAATGAACTAATTGAGAAACTATTGGAAAGGAAATTGCAAAAAAACCCCTGCTCTTCAGGAAGAAATGATGGGACTACGATGTAGAATGGAGCTTGGAAAAAGTTAATTTCAAATACAGACCAAGGAGTGTTACAAGTCTGCATCTCCCCAGCTGACAGCAGAGGGCAGAAAACTGGGAAGGTTGAGAGTTTTTTGTTTCTTTTCTAAATCTGAGGATCAAATCTGCTATGTAGGTGAAAACAAGGAATTACTAAGAGAGCATTTTACCTGTTTCTATCTGGATTTTGTCCGGTCAAAAAAATGAGATGGAAACAATGATGACAAAAAAAATCTGCCTCTTCTCAGTCTGTTGGGTTTTTTTATTAGATAAATCTAACATATTTTGATGGGAAAATAAGGAGAGTAGGAGCTTTCAGGCATAAGGAAGCTATTACCAGGTCTGAAATGAAGTAAAGCATTTGTTTGCCAAATGTAACCTGAGAGTAAGTATTCGGAATATTATGGCTTCTGTTTCATATGGAAAACAACAGCTCAAAATACAATTGCCAATAATAAAGTAGAACATCTGAGTGTGAATTGCGCTTTAGAATTTCACAGAGGAGGAAGTACAATCAATTCAGAAGGCCCAGATCTACTGGATCATTCAAACGTGAGAGTTTACAACTATCGGGTCAGTGAGCATTCTTTATTCTGTTGAGCCTCTTACCTGAAATGCCTTTAAAATTAGCAGTGGTGGGATCGAATGCATTTCTAATTCCCAAGGCGGCAAAAACTGTCTTTAGGTCAAAAAGGCTTTGAATACTGAACCTGAAATTAATAAGATAGATTTTATTTAAATGCAGGATTTGTGGTTTCATAGAGCTAAAAGGTAGAACAGATGCAATTTATTTCAAGCTTTTGCTTTTCATCCCTCTATTTCTGTATGAGTCCAATGCGTTCTGTTTGATTAAGCCTACTTTGCAGAAAAACAACTCGTCTTCACCCAAAGACATTAACAGAAGGAATCCCTTGCCTCCATCTATTGCAATCAGACTATCTCTCAGTCTTCTCGACACAAGAACTCTGCATTTCCCCAAGTGTCCTCTTTTCAACACTCTTTTTCAATGTTTTGCCCTTCGCCACAATGGGCCCTTTGAAACATTTTCCAAAGATTAACTTGAAGAAAAAGAATATTAAGGTACAAATTGTTTTTCAGCTCTTCGTTAGTGTGAGGAATGCATTGTAACGGATGTGTAACGAAGCCCTTCTGTGCTGATCCATGTAATAGGTACAGCCACAAAAGGCCCTCCTGCTATGCAATTTCATTTGAATAGATGATTGAAAATGCCTCCAGGATATCTGCATTTGCTAGCAACAGTGAACGACTAATGTAGAAAACAGATGGCTGAAACTTGCTTTGTGCACAGAAAGATGAGTATCACTGGCGGGGGGTTCCAAGTTCTTTGAAGAGTACTTTTGTAGTAAACTAACCTGTTGAAAAAATAAGCTATTGTGTTTTTTTGAAAAGGTTATTTATTTATTCTTCCTTAAGCAAAGAGAAAAATCAAGTGTGGGAAAGGGCCAGGAACATTTCTCTCTTCTTAGATCCTTAAAGGATTGTTACAACCTGTACACCTTTTAAGTAAAAGCAGTAGGATCAACTGAAGTAGTTGGTTTTTAAAAGAGTACGGAATGTACAAGAAAGTTTTGTCATTCCCAGCTTAACTCTTCATGACCTAAGAAAAGGTTAAAGCTATTCTGACCATGCGATGAATAACAAAACCAAAAGCATCTCACTTGATTTAACCTCACACTTTACTTATGTCAGCACTATCACACAGAATTCTAACAACTGAAGTAGTGATGTCATCTTGGAGCATTAGCATTGCTTACCTAGGCAGAAAAATGTCCATCTTCGTTCTCTTTAAGCTGTTGGCCCAGAGGGTTATGGTTTTGGCAGAAAGGTGAGACTCAATCTGTGACAGAGATACTCGTTTGTGGCTAGGAAGCACTAGGAACATGCTGAGTTTCTCCCCCAGATAGGGTAACTCGACCACACTGAAACCCTCCAGAGCTGCAGTCTGGAACTGGCCTGTAGGTGGGAAAATATAAGATCTTGTTTCATCATTCAAGTGGGGATAAAAACCCAACAAATAAAACCCACAACCCAAGCCTGGATCAGCAGACAGTTCAAGAAACCTTAGTGATTAAGGGATGTAAGGGGCTGTCTCTAACACATGGGCTCTTGCAGCCAGATCAGGCTGCTCTTCACTCACAACAGTAGCTCATCTGAACAGAGCTGATAGTGTCAAAATAAACAGTCAATCAAGTCAATCGATCAATCTATATATATCTTGGCAGGAAAAAATGCCACTGACAGTAACAGTACCTGAAGCACTGTCTCAACAGAGCATGGATATTTTGCTACTTTCTGGTAGTAGCAGCTGTCCTTGCTCAGAGTTTAAAAAACATCACCGAGACAATGACAGGAACTTTATGGTGACTGTTTCTGCAATGCTTGTTCTTTGAATAAACTTACCGGGTTGGTTTTTTTGTGATCTCTATCAATACCTTTCATTAAAAATTCTCCACGGAAAGAAATTACAAAAACAAAAGAAGGACTGTCCTATAGAATTAATGTAAACCTGCTTTGCCTCACATTTCTATCTTCACTACCTTAAAAAATCAGTTTTAACCTTATTTCAAGAAACAAATAGCTACATTAAACAATAGATTAGTTAGGCTTATGCTTATTTAAGCACCAGATTTCTTATATTTGAAAATCTAGGCCTAAAATATCAAAATCAGACGAAGGTTATAGAAACAAGTCTCAAAAGTAAGAACTGGTGGGCTCCTGAACTTGTAGATACACAGCAATTTGTACTATTTTGATTCCATATTTCAATGAACAATTAGTATAGGCGTTTCTAATGGACTCTGTTCGACAGTAAAACAGATTCAATTATCTCAGTTTTACTTTCTTATTTTTTTCATCTGTTAATCCAATAAATAGCATTTCAGAATCACTCAGCAATATTTAGCAGGCTGTGAGTTGAATACAAGTTGCAAGAAAATCACTTATGATGGCCATTGCTGCAGGCCATCCAAAATATGCCCTCTTCACCCAGCTGTACTAGTTGTATCTTCAAGAGTAGATATTCACGTTTTTTGAGTCAATGGTGGTAAATACCAGAATATAATTGTTCATGTTCATAATACTTAAATATTTGCTAAAAAATTAAATATCTATAAGATGTCTCAAATGTTTAATGTGCAACATTTGTTAGTTTCGTGGATCTGGATTCATTAACTGTTGATTATTCCACTAGATTAAATTTTAGGCTTAGATTGGCCCTCCACACAACATGGAGAGGGAACTGCACAGTTAAAGCCACCTTCCAGCACATGTATTACTTTACCAAGAGAAGTCCTTCTGGTTTGTAATGGGCAAGCAGGGAAGATTTACATTTATAGTGCAGAGGACCTGAGTGGTTTAGTCTGTGGGCATGCTGATACTTTGAAGTCAGCATGTTGTGCACAAAGATTATTCAGATCTTATTTGCTAATTGGAAAGAAAATCAAAGGCTTGAGATTATTGAGTAAGAATGTTTAGCTTTCCTAACTTGAACTGCTTTTGAGCATCCCGTAAGAATTATAGATATGTTAAATCAGTACTAAAATGCAGTTTGCAAATTGCTTGGAAAAATAGATGTGTAAAATAGCTGCAATGTTTATAAGGCTTGTGTAAATACTAATGTTGACATTTTATTGAAGCAGTGTTAATTGTCCCCAGGCTGATTTGTTCTGCTTGACCATGTTAAAAGCGTGAGGAATGTTGTAAATGCTGAGATCGATAACAAGCCACAGCTAATCTTTCTCGCTCTGTGTTTTCATCCTGATGGTAGACAGCTCCTGTGACTTGATAATGAAGGAAGGTTATCTCATGCCTCTGTTCTGCTGTAGTAAACCTGTCTTTTTTATTAATTTCAAACTGACTTGTTAGAAATGTTTTTAGCATTTCTAGTGGCGACAACTGAATTGGGCCTATAATAATCTGACAATCAGCAAATTTAAATGGCCCTTCTCATTTCAACTTTCCTCAAAAATTTCTAAGGCTGCAGAGAGCTTATGCATTTCAGACCAGATGAAAAGATAATTCCAGTATTTTGCTTACCTTTCTTTTTCTGTGCAAATATTTAATGATCCAGCTACCTGCTTAAGGATGATAGGATAGAGTTCTTGGATTGAGGTAAATGGTTGACAAGCACAACTAACAATTTCACATCAAGTTTGCAAGGGCTCAGGAGCAAATATATGATCAGTCTGCAGCTCAGCTGATGAACTTCTGATCACTGGTCTCCACCCAAGATCTCCACTTCTATAAGCACTGGCAGACTCCTGCCTTCAACCATTTTAGGTGTCTCATTTCTTTACCTCACTCTACTAAAAGATGAAGTTCAAATAAAGCCTATTCCTAAGCTAGGTCTGTTCTTGAGCTAGTAGCTATGTGTTAGTCCCAAGAAACTTGTTTGTTTAACTGAATAGTTTGTGAAGCAGCAAAGGATGACGTTATTCCAGATTTCACAAGTAGCAAAGGCCCTGCAGCGAGCTGGTGGTACAAAATCAGGGGAATGAAAGATCATGAGTACATGTAGTGCTTTACATTACTCAACAATAAGGATGATAGGGTGTAGGGTTTTGGAAAGTGAAACTTTGCACTCTTAAGTAATACCAACTAATTTATAAAAGATTCAGATGCAAAGAGGATGGGATCACTCCAAGTCAGAGCTGTGAGGGCAGCCAGGAGCTGGCAGTCCTAGCAGAAGGAAGAAGTGTGGTGGACACACCATAGATATCCCAGAAAAAGAAACAACACAAAGAAAGTTGTAACAGTATGGACAAACTTGCAAAGAGCAGAAAAAGTGATTCCTTAGCCAGGTGAATTATAGTTCAGAAATAAAAAGGCATAGAAATAATGAGTGAACAACTGCCTGCCTGATGCGACTGCTGCACAGAAAAGGAAAATGATTTAGTCATATAAATAAGAGAAGAAGGAAGGAGGAATGGTGCTGCTGAACACTAAGAAATTAGTTTATTTTAGATTCTTCCCAATTATTTGTCTGAACTGATGGGAAGGAAATAATCTGATGATATAGCAAAGGATAATGGTGAGATTCCTAGCAGAAATAAGGAAAGAACAGGAGACATTTCAACACCAGAGACAGAAATAAAGTTTGAACTACTTGTGAGAGACTAATAATAATCTGGGGCCTGAATGTGCACCACCCCTGGATATGAAAAGAACTAGGATGTGAAGTTGGAAATGTGACAGCAAAGATTTTTAATAGGCCTGTAAATTCAGTTGTGTCCTGTGACTGGAAAACAGGAATATAGAATGAAAAAGAAAGAGATCTGGGAAATTTTAGGTCTTTGAGAAATTTTAGAGCATCCTCTGGAGAAAAGAATAATCAAGTCACAGAGGCATATAGAAAGTGAGATAAATTGTAACATCAGTTAGACCCTAGCAAGCAAATCTATAAGCTTTTGCTCTTGATAACTAATTTGATAAAATGGCAATGATTCAGCCATCTAGTTTTAAGTAAAATATTAAACATAGTTTCACTGTGGCACTGTTTGCACATAGATGTGATGGCTATAGGAGCAAGAAATGAAAGGCAGCCAGCAGCCCCGTGAAAGGGCAACTACAAGTCAAATTAAAAGTGGGGCTTCCAGGTTGTAAAGAGTGGAAGTTTCTTACTCACCTCACAAATCAAACAGGTAGGAGCTCAATCTTGTTATAGCATGAAGTGCCTCTCTGTCATAGGATCAGATGTACTCCCTAGGGTCTTGTCTTCTTAGCCAGCTTTATTTAACAAGCTCCCTGATATTGCAAAGGACTTAGTATACCCAAGTACCTTCAGTCTCTCCTGTTCCCTTCTCCTAACACGTTATCTTGGTGCCTTTTGGTTGTTTGCTATAACTGACAAGTTTGTTACAAAGTGCTGGGACGTGTTGGTCTGTGAGAGATGGGGTATGAACAGTAAATATTTTAGGAATCATTTTAAACTCAGGATCTGTTTCATGATTGCCTGGCTTTATAAGGAGTCAATTCAGTCACCTAGGTGGTTTCTTTTTTTGATGGGATTTCTTCTGAGACTTTCCAGTAACGCATCTTAGTGTAGTATCTGTGGAAATTAAATAAATAAAACTGTTCCATGTTGTACAACAGAGCAAATCTGGATCGAGGACAGTTACCATAGTTAACTTCGGCTGTGTGATGCATTGTGGGCACTTTCAGGGTTGAGCCCTCTGCTGTGGTAAAAGGTAACATCTGGGTATCCATGAAGGAAAACTTCTTTTGCCACATGCTTTTGAAGTACATAGTGCTCATCAGGGTGACCTGGCTGAGTGGTGACCCAGTGCTCTCCAATGGCATGTCACGCATGTCCCCATCTGCACAGGAAAGAGGCAGGGAGGGGGACACATGCTGTTCTACTCACCCAGACCTAAAGACCAGGCCTGTGTGAGTAAATAAAGCAATTTGGGGCCATTGTCCATCCCTAAGGGCAAGAGGCACAACTCACAAGGCACTGCTAAACCCTCTACCTTCCCCTCCCCACTTGCACATGGACCTCCTTGGAGTTGTGTGTTGGTCCTTGCTCTCTCCTGAACCAAGCTCAAACTAGCCAGGGCTGAGTACCAAAATTGTACTCAGACTGTGCTACTCCCTGGACAGCATGGATGACAGCAGCCTGCTGCTCAGCACTTGACCCTAACTGGTCTTCTAGCCTAAATGTGTCTACACGTATCTTGCAGTGGTTCACCTTTAATGCCAGAAATACCTCATGAAATTGATTCACAATTACAGATTGCATTATGAAGTAACTAAGTCAGCTTAAGATCATATCCTAATTCTTCCTTTCTCTTATTTAACTGGCAGTTCAACTGATCCTGCTTTGGGGCTATAAGATTTTTGAAGGTGCGGTCCACTTTCAATTCATTGATACTCATATGACTACCACAATACAAATTCACATTTTAGTTCCTGCCTCTAGAGTAATACATTTCTATCATGAAGCTGAATCACCGATTACCCTTCATTTGGGAAGGATTTTTTTTTCGATAGCAGCTTTAATGTGTGTGTTTAACATCACTTTACATGTTGATGACCAAGTTAACATTCATGTAACTTTAGTCGATGGGGCAAATTGGGGATTGATTTGGTGTGCTGCTTCTAAGGACTTGTTTTTTCAATTATTTTTTCATGAACACAGAATTTAATTTCACTACTTTTCTTGCTGGTGTGGCAAGTAAATTCATTTTATTTCGCATTTTGACTTTTCAAACTCAGAGTCTGACTGCTGAACTTACAGCCCTACATGTTCCCCACAGCAGCATGAAAGCATTCAATGCAGAAAACTTGGTCCTTTGGGAATTTGGCTGCTCTTCAGTAAAACTGAAAACACTACAAAGGGTTGCCATTTCTAAAATAAGGGAACAAGGCCAAGCAGTTACCATCTTGATATTGCAAACTTATACTCACAGATTCAGTCTTATTCCAGCTCTTTCCTCACATTAGAGATAAACATCAGCACAATAATTAGATTTCCCAGCTCTTAGCCTTGGTTTGAACAACACGGAACGTGGCAAGAAGAGCTTTATACTTGGTTAAATGCAGCTTCTCTCATTCCTCTTATTTTACATTTTATTCACATGCAATCATTCTCATGGGCTGTTACGTTACCTCCAAGGTTACCAGTGATCCATTCCCGTATTTGGGCTGTAGTTCTGTTTGGGTCAGTGAAGTTGGTTTGCTGCAGGCTGATGTTTGCCCAGCGTGCAGCCCATGCAGCAAAGATGGGCGAGAGCTGCACGCTGGCGTCCACGAAGAAGGAACATGCCAGCTGAACCACCGTGCCTTGGCTAGAGTCAGTCACTCCTTCATACACCGCGTGCAAGAAATCCTGCACTGTTTGGTCTGCCAGGGGAGAGAGGGAGAGAAATTGTAACTATCATGTTGAGGCCGAGGACAGTAGAGATTGCACCAGGGCCTGGCAGCACCCAGCTCCAGTGCTGACACCGATGTCCTCTGAAAGTTAAAGCACTATAACAACTGAAGCACCCTTGACTTTGCAGGGCATTACTGTCAAGCACTGCTGTCAAGGTTGATGATGCGCTGGGCACAGGAAAGTACTCTTCATGTTGCTATAGATATCACTAGTGCAGATATGTCAGGTGGTTGATCTCACATCAGGCTCACACTTCTATGCAAACACAGCTCTTATAGTTCACAAGGAATATTATTTTCCTTTAGGAACACTCTGGGTTTCCATTATTGAGTCCTAGTGCCTCTGGCCGTGACTGGCTGAGCTGCTGATACTGCAGTACCACCACCTCCTTCTTCTGACATTATCGATGCCACTCACCACAGGAAAGGCATCTTCCTGACTGCCCCAGCTCTGTCTCTGCTACCCTTGGCCCTCAGGCATTGTTTTGTTTCTTGAAGGATGGTGCCCAAAACAAACTCAGCATTGCAGATAAGTCCTGGCAATGTTGAGCAGAGCTGATATGTTGCTACGTGTATGTTACAAGCTACTCTTCTTTTTATACAGCCCACAACAGTGTCTGCTTTTTTTGAAGTACAACTGTATTCCCCATTCAATATATTTTTATTTTTTTTAATTCCTAAGAGTCCTTAGATCCTTTCCTAAAAAACTATTCTTTGGCTTATTTTTCCCTGATTTGGATGGCTGATTATTTCTTCTAAATGTAGAATTTTGCACTTGTCCTCATTGAATTGAGTCCTATTCACTTCACACATTTCTCCCATTTGCCAGGAACCTTTTGAATTCTATTCTGATCTTCCAGAATGCTTGTACTAACTATAAGCTCAGTGTCATTCAAAAAGTCGATAATATATTCTCTAGTTTGTTGTCTACCGATGAAAACAGTTGAATAGTGCTCCAGTCTTCCATTTTGGGGAGCTCATGGTAATTCATGGAATTATAGAATGGTTTAGGTTGGAAGGGACCTTTAAGGGTCATCTAGTCCAACCCCCCTGCAATGAGCAGGGACATCTTCAAATACATCAGGATGGTGGTGGTTTCTGTGATGGATACAGGGTTGAAGTGTGGGCCCAACAGGAACATGAGCCCTGCAAACTTAAAGGATCTTGAGTCTTTAAAGTTGTGAAGTTTCTAGTAGGCTCTCCTGAAGGGTGATTTAGCAGCCAGTTCTCATTGTCATTATTTCAATCACTGTGATGGTTTGTGAAGGAATAGTTCATGCCAAGGTGACTTCCTGAGACCTGGGACTTGCCTGGCACTTGCACCCAGTCTGAATGATGTTGATGGGCTCTGTGTCAAATTTCCTCAGACTTTATGTGTTCATGGTTCAGCCCCTTTCCCATATCCCTTGCTGTGCTTTGGAGGAGACTTGCCTATATCCAACTAACAAAATTTCTGTTGAGTTTGTTACTTGCTTTAAGGTTGTTTTCAACAGGTTTCTTCTCCCATAAATAAGCTTCCCCTGAGAACTGTGAAATGTCTAGAACTTGCTCTTCTTCAGCAAGACATCAACGTCTCTTGGCTCTTCAGGACCACCAGGACCTCTCTGCTTTCCCTGGGGGAAGAGACACCAGGTATCTCAATTTCTGTGTGAAACCTAAGCAATAAATTGCTGTCCACCATCTCCAAGAGGGGTCTGTATTGTACCCCTCACTTCTCTAGGGTGCTTAGGTGGCTCAGGTCCTCCTCTGCCTTGATTTGAAACCCTGGGGGTGATCTGGACGTCCCTCAGGTATCCAGCTCCCCATGGGCAAGTCTGGGCTTGCCATTATGGCCATGGATGGAAATCTGGATTTTAACTTCAGGGAGACCTGCGAAGGAAAGTGTCACCCAATTTCTTCAGACACCTGTGGTGTAGGCAGTACTGAAAGGAAGTCAGGCTGGGCTGCCACATGGGATGTGGGTAGTTTGGGGCAGCTAACTGGGGAAAGATCCATACCTCCCGGACCAACTTGTCCCAGGCTGAGCATCAGGACAAGGGCAGGATCATCATGAGCCTCCACCTGCCGGGCAGGTCCCTGATCTTATGAGGGAACTTCTACTGCATTGGTTGAGATTCTTGATGGGGTAAAAGGGTGGTTTCATATCTATTGATTTCTACCACCTAAGAAGCCAGTACTTGTTTTCGGACCTGATAGTTCTTCTTTAATAACCTGCAGGAAGACTAATCACCTATGGGAAGGTTGGTATTAACGTTTAGATCTATTACTCTTTAAGGAATAAAATCTTGAACTCCTTGAACAGATGTCAAGAAAACTCACACGGTTTGAGGTGTAAAGTGCTTTTCTTGTGTGCTTTGCATTAGTGCGGCAGCATTTGGCAAGCTCTCTGGAGGATGTAAGAAATCAAAGATGGTAAATTGGAAGCAGATGTTAGCGTGAGGTGTGGTATCCTGAATTTGTAACTTCAGTTATATCAAAGCGCTTAGCTAACCAAAGTCTGGAATTTTCACTTGGTAAACAGTTCAAAATTGCTTTAAAATACTCTACTGTTGATAGACTAAAACAGCAAGGAGAAAGCATTTGGAAGCATGTAATTTTGTCTGTGCTGTCTAGAGAGACATCCTTTTATACATTGTTTTTCTTAGTACTAGAATAAAAGTGAATAAATATTCCAAACATTAAAAGAAGATTACAAGTGCATGTAAGAGCGGATTCTCTGTGAATAGTGAATGAACCATCAATGTTTTCATTGTTTTCAGCCTGCTAAAGTTTTAACCACATCTTTTGTTACTGTTTAAGACAAACCAACAGAAGCATGAATGCAAGCATCTGGTAGAAGAAAGGAATTTTATCAGATATGCATACATATGTGATTTTGTTTTACTCATCTGATAGGAAATTTGATCTAAGTATTTGATCTATTTGTTTGATTTATACCATTTGAGGAAGTGGTTTCCTTCTCCATCACTGGAAATGTGCTGTTATAACCAACAGTGATAGATTCCATCCTACTCCATTTTCACATTCAGGCATTAACATTACTGAAAGCCAAAGCCCATGCAGCTTGTGCCACATGACAACTGAAATGGGAATAAAATGTCTGCTCGATATAATGTGCCACACTAAAAGTAAGGCATCACAAAAGAGCTTGCGGACCATTAATGGCCTCTGCACTTCTCTTTGTTGCATTTGATGTGGACATCTGTGTCTGAATTTCACTGTGTAATATTATCCTTAAGATTCTTTCTTAATAACCGAGCACCGACCGAATGACCAGAAGTGTCAAGCAAGGTATAATCCTTGTACAAGTTAACATTGTTTAAAATTACCGTATAGAATTTACAGGAGTCTCACAAGCAGGGCTTCATTGTATCAGCTACTCGTAATATAGTCGCGCTGTCCTTGTGTCAGTATGTGCAGCTCTATCTGCTTATATCAGCCACAGTCAGCGCTCACTGCTCTCTTGGTTTTGAATATCAATGCTGTACAGAATGGTAATGGTGACTAAGGCAAGCTACAGCACAAGATGGTGAAATTGCTGTAGTTTTTATCTTTAGTCTTCACACAACGAAAGTAAATTTTATGCTGAGAGGCAGCAGTGCTATCTCTATACATAAGCCTTGTATGTAAGCTGCAAATTTGGAAGATGAGGTAGTCATCTGCTTTTCATAAACATTGTGCCCATAATGTAAAATAGTTTTTGACACGTGGTGTGAGATGGCAGGATAACCCAGAGCTAAAATGGAAACAGGATCCTTAAATTCAACTAACTTAACATTAGATTTTAAGACATCTGCCTTTTCCATACCCCTTCCAGATTCCTAGTGAGTTTTTCTTTTAGCTTGCTTTAAGGGAAAGATGCAATTGCACCATCCATCTGTCAATGTACGTATCTCTCTGCCAGTCTCCTTCTAAAAACTTCTCATCTTTTTGGGCAGCTGTAATAACATTAGAAAAAAAAGGGCAAAGTCTTCGAGACAGTTCAATTTCTAAAGGTTTTATAGAATTCATTAATGGGATAGGAGAGAAAATGACTGTCCTCCACCTAGTACCACCTTGCAGAGGACACAGCGGAGGCCAGGACAGAACAGACATAACAAATGTCTAGGAAACCAGGAGCAATTCTGCTGTTCATGGAAGTAGCTTTTCTACATGGGGTTATATTTTGGTGCAATAAAAGATAAAAAAAAAAAAAAGGAATAGTAGCATGCCTATCAAATACTCCTTTGAGTTTCCTTGGTCCAGCTGATACCTGGCTATCAAAGATGGAGAAAACACTCCTAAGCTACATTTTGCAGTGAGAAAGAAGACAGAAGTTTAGTATGATGTGTGCAATTGCTGTCTCCTTACTAAAGCTGTGAATTTATTGCAAAATACAAGACAAGAAGTATTTTTTTTAAGCAGTACATTACCATGAATGTCATATCCTAGGGCATCCTGCAGCTCTGTAAAGGTATTTCCTTGAGCTCCAAACTGCAGCAGCTCCAAGGAAGCAGCCACGCTTGCTGGAGAGACTACCAGATTGGTTCTGTTGTCTGCTTCAGATACATGCCGGTACAGATCGATGGCAAATTCAGTCTTCAGCTCTTTCAGCTCATCATAGGAGATACAGTTTCCTTTGGTTAAGCAGCAAGCAGACAGGATAATGGCAGAAAACAAAATGGGCAACATGAAGACAAGCTGGGAACACTCTCCAGCAGATAATCATACCTGCAATTAACAATTAAAAAATATATTTAGAAAAGCAATAGGCTGAGCTGATAAGGGAAATGTCACTTTCCATCAGAGTTACAATATCACTTGCAATAGTAATGGTCACTGTTGCCATACTTCTAGCTATTGTCATAAAAAACCCCAGATGTCCCAGGGATGTCCTAACAACTCTGTTGACTAACAAGAATCGAGTTTTTCCAGGATGCTATACTCACATAGGATAGTTGGCCATTACACTGCATGGAGCCGCCTTAGTGTGGTCTCTGTGATGCTGAGCAACCACAGCTCCTTTCTTTCCTCAGCAGAAAGGAGGTCACATCCAGCGCTCCGAGAAGGAAGGCCACCCCTCATGGGATGCAGGTATCTAACTGGAGGCTACAGGCTAGACTTTAGATCCAAGTTTGCGAAAGGCCGGCTTCAATATTTTCCCCCAGCTATTCCTTCTATGAAATTTATCCCAGTGAAAAAAAAATGTTGTATTTGCAAAAGGCTCCAGTGCTTGCAGCACAAAGTCACTGCTCTGGATTTTTATGGGAAATCAAACGTTGGTCAACGTTATATTAAGAGACACTTAGATTCATACTTAAAGGATTAATGCTAAAATGAAAGAATAGCTTTCTTTACAGAATTTCACCTTTTGAACATTGTATGCAAGTATATTTTTAAAAATACTGCACTTTCTTTCACTTCAGGATTTCCTACAAATCTTTCTCAGTGCCCTTTGCTCTACAGAGTACCTCTAATGCCTGGTATTTACTCACAGTTAGCTCTGTTAAATTGTCTTGCCTTTCTGTGTCCTTCTGGGTGTCTGAATGGAAGCTGTCTATGTACGTCTTGTCTCCTTCTTTAATAGGTAGTGGAGTAAAGACTAAGTCATGAGACTGCATTTAAAGGGATAGTCAGTGATCAGAGTCTCTGTCGGCGATGTCTGTACCACTCTGTCCAAATTCCTGTAGGCTACAAGCTCTATGGAGAGCCAGGCAAAGCAGCATGCCACTGACCAGTAAATCCAAGGCAAGGAACAAAAAGGTACACATGGAGATAGAGTCAGCAACTTCCTTGCAAGCCCTGCTCGAGCCTCATGAGACTTGTGACCTGCTGGTACTGAGCAAGGCATCTCCTATCTCTCTTCCCACCCCCCTCCTCCTTTTATATGAATTCCATTGATTCCTCTGCCACAAAGGGGAAGAGAAAGGGCTCTCTGTGTACCAGGCACACAGTTACTTTTTTTCCCCCACTTTGAAACCTTATTCAGAAATCCCATGCAATTAAAATGTCTTTATTTGCCATTATTTTTTTTTTTTGTTAATGCCATCCCAAATAGTAAGATTTTCATTCACTCTTTAGCTTCCAGGAGGAAAGAAACAACAAAGCACTGCACTTGGAGGAGATCGAATGAGGAAGGGATCATTTAGAATGAACCAGAAGCAGAAGAGCTGTGATTGTAACGGCTTTAACAGTAGTTGCAGCTGTTCATGACTTTCTTCATGTGACAGGACCAAATTGTGACTGTCATATTCACAGGTTCAGTCTCAAGGCTTGCACCTAAGCCAAGCAAGGTTTTGGCTTAAAAAGTGCATGTAGAACTGCAGCTTACTGATCTTCATAGAGTTTAACATTATTTATACGCTTAGCTATGTTTTATAGCACACGTTCCTGTTGCAACTGGGAAAGAAGACATGTGGAAAAAGATCATTACAATCAAGCAGTAGTGTTTACATGCTACTTTTCCATCCTTACAGGGAAGGAGCAGCCACAGAATAGAATTAGGGCCCACGAGAAAATGAAACAACAGGTCTCCCTTCATCTGCACTTGTGCTGATACTCTCTATGTGCTGTTTTTGAGCAGATGACAGAATAGACAGTGATGCTGGCATCTGGCTCAGGATCCTGAGGTTGAGACCACATTCCTACCAGGACAGATGAAGGGCAAGAGTTTGGCCAGTCCCGGTCTAGTACAACAAGCAAAAAATGTAGCTTTTGCTATGGATTTCAATGGCAGTATCCTCATGCTGTCGATTACATTTGAACTTAAAGAGTTTTGCTGAATGAGGGCATCTCTGGTGAAGTTATCATTTGTAGTGTGCACTGAACTGGAGATATATTCAGAGGGAATGAAATGAAGGCCACCAAGGGATTTCTGAAATGGCTTGGAGCTGTCGTTAGATACATTAACTCTGGTCACTGATGAGGACTGTACAGCTGGATTTGATGTCATGTTGCTAGAAGCTCCATGCCCAAGATGTTTCCTCTGTGCCCTGCTTGATACTCTCCTGTGGATTTTTTAAGATTTGGAAGAAAGATAGGGACCCCCTGAAGGTTTTAGGCATTACAATCAAAAATTGACATTCAATTCCCACCCAGCAAAAGTCTTGCTATTCAGATTTGGAGTAAGTATTTATGGAAGATGTAATTGAAAATTGGACCCAGTAAAAATACAATGTGTAAACAGCATAGTTTCTGTGGGAAAGGTTAAAAAAAACTTTCTGCATCATATCTTATCACAGAGGGGACTTAGAAATTGTTTCAAATCCTCCCTCTCTGCACCTGATTTAGGAATGGAAAACCGTGGTGAAATCTTAGTGACAAAAACAGTGTTTGGGAACAAGGAGGAAGGACTTAAAAAAACCTGAAAATGAATCAGTGCTGTTCAAAGCAGCTGTGGGGAATAAGAAATATGCTTTACATTGAATGAATAATGAAGAAAATCCATTGATGAATGATTAGAAAGATAAAAGGCAGTACAGTGAGAAAGAAGGAAGAGTCAATGAAACCAGTTGTGGCTAAAAAACAAGTGATAAAATACCAGAGGGAGAGTATACGCATTTATCATTATCTAGCCCAGAACCAAAATTCTCATGCCTCTTCAGTTTAGCATCCTAAATTTTAAGATTCTTTTCCCCAAACTGGGATCCAAAGTTGTTAGCTGAGTGAGTGAGAAGCTGGTGCCACATTGGAGTAAGTTGGAAAACTGATCTTACCAAGTGAGTTCAGCGAGTCAGGAGCTGTGCTGTCCAAGCAAAGGTAGTTTGGGGCATGACTCAGGGGCTGGAAACCAAATAGGCCAATTACAGAAATTCCAAGTCAGAAAGAGAGCTGTTCTAGACCTACAGAAGTGTTAGGATTGGGCTACTGTGAATTCTGGCTCTTTTTTACAATTTTGGGTGTTTTTTTAAAGTCTTTAAACTTACCTGTTTCATAGTTTAGATATCACATCTGTATTTGGTTCTTAATCTGGCTATGCGTCACAAGGCACTGAGGGAAGCACTGATAAATTTGCTGGCAATCATTTTATTTTTAAGATGCTGGAAATTCATTTAAGAAGCAATACCGTTGATTGACCCCCAAAATAATTCTTAAAAGACAGAAAGGGACAAAGGTAGCGACTATGTTTTGAGAAGTGCTTCTTGACATTGAGATAACTTAGACTGCTTGTGATGAAAGTAAGAAAAGGCACAAATCAAGGACATCTGGAGAAAATACAGCACAGGGTTGTGTGGGAAGAAGGCTGGACATGAGGTGCATCTCCATGGAGCTCCTGTGGGTATCTACAGGAGCAGCTCTGAAAGCTTCACAGGGACTCCAACCTCTCTGTCCACTCACTAAGCAAGGAAAACCACCACTCTTAGGGAAGAAAAGCATCAAAGAGCTTCCCTATGTGTGAGTAAACCACTGAACAGGGAGCGAAACTGGTGGAAAGTGCTGGACAGAAGCAGTAGGTGGTGGCTGCTTTCACCAATGGATTAGATGCTGTTTGTGTTTGTGGAGTGTCATTGCTGTTACTGTCACTTTATGGGCCCTCAATGTCCTCCTGTGTGACCATCACGGTGGGCAAGGGACAGAGTGCTGAAGTTTCCCCTACTGTTCAACACTGACCTGTAGTAGGTGGCTCTGCAATGTCTGATGTGAAAAATATGCAGGGAAAAATAAATGGTCAGAGACAGCTATTCCCCAGAATGTCATCTTGAGGGTTGTTATGGGCCTGATTTTGCTTTCAGGTACAGGAGTGTGAATGCAAACCATCCATGTCAACTTGGGTCATGAGCAAATGGGGAACTGCTTGGAGAGCATGGATTGGGAGGCTCCTCTGGAGGACAGGGTGCTCCCTGACTGTGGAAAAAAGACTCGGGTTTAAGCTTCCGTAGTGGTGGCATTGAGAAGGAAGGTTCAGTCCTGGAAGCATCTAGAAGTCACAAGATTGAAAAGAGAAACTAGGGGAAAGGCATAGCCTGCGTGGGCACTACGGGCAGAGGGAGGTTTCTTTGGAAGCCTTTTTCACCAAAAAATGTTTCTCCCAGGACTTTTCTCTGGTTTATTAATCTGTGTTCTAATTAAAACAAGCCCTGTTTTGGTGTAGCTGCTGAGAGGAAAGGGGGAGCAGTCCTACTTTTGGGCTCTGGCCAGTTTGGACTTCTGCTTCATGGACTTTACCCAGCAATCTAGAGCAGAACCTAGGGCTGGAAGAGAAAAAGGTGAGAGGACCAGATGACAAGCAGGTTTTCCTCTTCATAACTCTTCTTTGCTTTCCTGTGTCAGGTCGGTCTCCAGCAATTTTATTTTTGCTCTAGCACAACCCTGGCATCAGCAGGATTACTGTACCTTCAGTCCTTCATAAATGAGAGCAGAATTGAACCTTCTATCTGCATCTGATTTTTTGAGAGCTTGCACCCTTTAAGATAAATAACCCTGGGGAAATTACATTGAATACAAACCAGCTTTCTTCTTACTTACATTTTTTCCTCCAGGAGAGAGCCTGCACTGCAAGATACCAACACATTTGCTCCATCAGGAAGAAGGTTTTGCTGAATTTCAGGATAAGAAATATGTGCCTCAACATTTTATACAGAGCTAATTCTGCGGGAAGGCTGTTGGCTGCAGAGCCACGGAGCACCCAGCCGAGCAAGTTCAAGTGAATTTTCTTGCTGTTATCCACATGCCATGTAAATACCACCGCTGCCTCGGCCTCCCTCTGGGGTGTGAGGACAAAATCTGGCTCTTCAAAAGATGATCACTGTGGAGGATCAACTTCAAAGAGAAGTCCAATGAAGTGAATAATTTCTGTGGACACATGGTGCAGAGCTCCACAAAAGGGCTCTATCCTGCAGAAGCCCCCTGATGCTGGGTCTGGTAAGGAGCCCCATTGCAACTCTGGGCTCAGGGCATTTTCTTTGCACATGGGTTGAAGCAGATCCCAACTGCTATCCCTGCACGGTGCAGATGGGGAGCGGAGAACCGGCAAGCACAGCAATGAGGACTGTTTCACTCACATCCTCCTGGCCAGCTCCAAGTGGAAAGAAGGTCTGTTAGCAGTGATAAGGTATTTTGGCAGCTCTCACAACTCCTTTTTCAAGTTGCAGGGTAGGTATTTCCAACGTGCTATGTGATGCCTTCTGCGGTGGGCAGAATGGTGCCTTTCTCCGGTCGAAAGGAAAGCAAAGCAAAGCAAAGTAAGTAAATAGGAGTTCTGCTTCCACTGAATGAGGTTACCATCATTGCAGTGATGAAGCAATACAATTTTCCACATGCAGAAGCGTAGGCTGAATAAGAGGCCAAATCAGGTCAGTCTTCTCAACTGACAGTGACCATTCTCATTATATGATTTTTGATAGACAGAATTCAAAAGAGGTGAGAAATCACAAGGACAAGTTTAATTTTTTTTTTAGGTTGATGAAACTTATTTGATTTTTTTTAAAAAAGGTAGAAAAGCTGTTTGAGGAAAGAGTAAAGATTTTATACATCCTTATTTTAATCAAAATAGTTCTCTTATGCATGTCTCATAGGTGAAGATGGCTTAAGAAACTCCAGGAAAAAAAAATGCATGAGCTCCAAAGAGATAATCTCAGCTGTGTATATATTTCCTGCAGTGTTATATGAAGGTCTTAGCAGCAAAGCCTTTTTCCTGTGGACTCTGAATATATGATAAGACCCTTCCTGGGTGCACAGCTGACCTGTGGCAGCGGCTGACAGAGATCAGCTACTTTGCTCCCTGCAGTAGATCAGAAGTGCTGCATCAGCACGTTCAGAGTTGACTTGCCAATCTACGAAATGCCCTCTCTGCCCCTAAAAGTTACCCTTTTGGTATCTGCAAATTTAAAATGCTCCTGGGAAAGAGTCAGTACCCTGCGTGGATCCTGGTGGAAATTCACGCTCAGACAAGACAGGCTAGTAAGCCAAAAGCAGGGGTGAGGAGAAACACTGTGGTAGCATATTTTCTTCCCAGATGACTACATGAACTGACAATTCAAATATATTTGCTGTTGACAGGGAATATAAAGTATGTTAAAAGCTGGCTTTCATTCAGATACCCTCCAAATGCTTATCCAACCAACTATTGCAGTCTCCTGCAGTACCAAATAAATGATGCCAAGTAAATGACACTGGAAGAGGTCCTCATACGAGCATGTTGCCAACTGCAATTTCTTCTACTGATCTGGCTGAAATGACAGGGAACCAAACAGAAGATGGAAATGTGAAGATGTTTATGAAATCGCAGAGCTGATTTCCCATAAGAAGCCTGTTTTTCAGAAAGAGAGATTTGGTTGAGTAGGTGAGAGAGATGAGATTAAACGGGAACTTCCAGAATGAATAACACGGAAGAATGTTACTTACAGGGCTGTTCCACATAGGCCAGTTAATTAGCTGTAGTTTTCCCGCTCCTGTGGCTTGAACTAACCAGGTAGATCCATGTTGAAAGCCAAATTGCCAAACTGTCGAGTAGTGAGCCACAGTTTTTGTCTTCTGCCTGTCGTCCCACAGATACCCTCCCTTCAGCCTGGGAATAAGGTCAGAAAACCAACTGGACCAAGTGAGCAACATTTGACCAACCTCTGGTGATGCTAGGCCCATGCAGCAGGAACAGAACATCTGCAATGTGTCCCATTGTGGCTTTTGCGTGTGGCTCTCTGTACTAACTGCAGCTTCACAGTGAGCTGTTGTCCTACCCTCTCACTCCAGCTTCTGATGTACCCCTAAGCTGGGCAGCGAAGTAAGGCTGTATGTATTTGTACGTTGCCCATATTTTCTCTCTTTCCCACCCATTTTGATGCACGAAAGTTCACCCAAGCTAACCAAACCCTCCTACTCAGCCAATACCAATCTTCCTCCCTGGAAAAGTTTCCTCCTAGTCATTCTATGATTCTATGATTCAATGTTTCTGCATCAGAGTGCTCCACATACTAGTAGTTATAGGAAAGTTCAGATGTACTTCACAGATGTCTCTGTCTGTTGGGAATTTCTCTTGACAATCTTGGCAGCCTCTTTCCTAAGCAGCTATCTGCATTTAACCATCCCAATACCGGCACAGCGACACTGAAGAGCAGCAGCGCAGCTGCTCTGTCTCAGCTCTGGAGGGTCTGATGCAGCTCCCTTGCCAGTCTTGCTCCATCAGGAGCTCATGACAGAGCCTTGGTGGCTTTTGGTGGCAGCAGCAAGGGGTCCTTGCACTACCAGCCAGCACTGTGTGGAGAAATGGTCCTGATCCACCATGACAAGTGGAAGTGAAAGGATGGGTGGAGTGCTTCCTTCTCCCTCTGCTGGTAGGACAAAACAAAGCCCTTATTCTTTAGGAACTGATCTGATCTACAGCTTACTCTCCGCTTCAGGTCATAATCCCTTTTGGTGACATCACAGGTACTGCTGCAGCCGCCAAGGTGATGTCACAATGAGAAGCTTATGACTGTATATGGAGAATAAGTCAGAAGAACAGATGACCTCAAAATGAGCTAATATCCTGTTATTACATAAATGTCCCTAATACTTTTATAAATGTGCCACTGACAAAATATAGGCCGGAAAAAGGCCTGATGGTCTATCAGGGTATGTGAAGATGTGTGTAAATTTGATGTTTCCTCACAGACCTGTAGATCCTTTATGAGTCTCTTTAGCCTTTAAAAATCTTTCTACTATTGTCTCCAGTTGTATAGCTGCTCAATGTCTTAAACGATCCTCAGGATCCTTCCACAATTTAAAATACTATTGCACTTACAATTTAGAGAAAAGCACAGAAGCTCTCCATATTTTGACATGTCCAATAACCACTTGCATGTTTAAGGCTAGCAAAGCATCTCAACAGAATGCAATCTACATTTTAGTGTCAAGAATAGTAAATAATTTGAACGTATAAGAGGAAGGAAATATGTCTTTTCTGTGAAGCCCCCTGGATTTCATGGGGAATGCTATAGACTGGGTGTAAATGTGAAGCTATCTAATTATTAGATGTTGTACTTTCATGATAAATAGGAACTAATAAAATGGAAAATTATGCACAATTGTATCCCAGAAAAAGCTTTATTGCAGTTATACAAATTATAATTCATATGCTGAACTAAATTATTAGAAGTTGGAAATAATGTTCAGAATCTCTAAGGCCTTCTTTTTGTAGATGTCTTGTCTCCATTGTGCTGCTGGATTATTATTTTCCACGGCTAGATATTTGTTACATTTCCTCCTGGAATTTTTTTGATGGATTTTCTTGCTTTGATAGGATAAGATGCATGTTTAAATGCCATTAGGGATAAATAATTTCACACTCACATTTTCAATCACAAAGTCTGGATCTTCAGTAGATTTTTACATTATGCAAGTAGACGTTTAAGGTACTTAACACTTTCTAACCTCTAGTGCCCTTTTTTACACAGAGACAGGCAGTCAGCAGGGATTAATCTGATCCTAATTAACCACAAACTCTTCTGATATTTGGTCACTGCACAGTAGCGTGCTGCCAGGTACACAGAGGTAAACTGATCTGGATTATCTTGCCGGTGCATGTGCTTCGCAAAGGGAGGTCTAGTGCTCCACGTTGTGGGTGAGTTACAGGCAGATACAGCTTTAAACGCAGGGCAGGGAGACCGCCATACAGAGCTGGAGTTGTGAGGAAAGGGGAAAGAACTAACTGGAAGGCCTTTTCTTAGTATCTTTCCACTGAGGTTTCCTTGTTACAGACAGCATTTGTCAGTGCTGCAACAAGGCAGAAAGTGAAAAGCATGAAAGTCCAAGGAGAAGAATTGTTCCTCCTTCATTTTTTTTCAGCAGTAAAGGAACGTGACATAGTGAATACGAGTCTGCTCTCTTTTTCTTTCTTGCGTACAAGCACCATGTTTGACGGAGCCTCGGGAAGGTGTGACCGAGTGTGTGTGTGTCTTTATTTGCACGCTGCCCACCATGACTCTTGTCTTCCCTTACCGAGCAGCTGAGCTCTGACCTCCTTATGCGGCACAGCAAGCAGAGTGCTGAAGGTCTTCCCCAGCCTCACGGTAGCCCAAAAAAACAAACAACACGCAGCAGAGTGGAGAAGGTGGGTACAAAAAAGAGTCTGACTCTGGCAGTGGGGAGAGGTAGTTGTGAAAGCCTGGCACTGCTATGGCACCAGCAGGCAAGAGCACCTGGAAGGAGAGGGATGTGTCTGCTTGAGGCATAAAAGAGACTTGTGCGAAGCACACAGAAAATAGCAAAGCTCTCAGGCTACTGCAGTTCAGGTGTCCCCGTGCAACTTAAAAGCCTAAAAGAGCCTCCCTGAGACCAGACGCTTGCTCTCTCCTCCCTCTTGATGCAGAATCAATGGCAGCCCATAGTGTCCTGCACCAGGAAAGGCAAAGCCTTTGGCTCACTGTCTCCATAAAGGAACTGTGATGTCCAGTATTTCTATCTAATTCTCTGGGTGATGGGCTCAGTTGGTTCTTGTGACTGCTGTCAGTGACAGCTGAGCAGACCTGAAGGGACAACCATGCACAGGGATGAAGTAAAATCAAGGCTAGTTTACAGCCATGAGGATAAGAGCAGGGGGAAAGTATAAGATCAAAAAGTGGAGCAACAAATATGTTTACAATGGTGTTGAGATCCTCTTTCAAATGAAAATATCCCTCTGGCAATTGAAGTCAGCCAAAGCCAGTGCAGAGGAGAGCATTAAGGGGTTGATTTACAGCAGGCTGGATGGGCTGCACCTCCTGCTGGTGTCCAGTGTAAAGTGGCCCGCTTGATGTAGCTGAGAAATGAACCATCACACTGTTGGTGAGTATATTCCCACCAGGCATACACCATTGTTTTCCCGCTGACAGTTTTCAACAAGAATTTATGCATTTATAGAAGTTCTTTGGTTTTTTGTTTGTTTGTTTTTTTTCCAGCAAGGCAACTGACATAGCATATGTCGTTCACAGACCTGAGTGGGTCTTTCCTAACCCAAACCTGGACCTGGCATTTTGTTCCTGAACAAGGAGATGCAGCAGCTGAGACTAGAATGTCCTTTCTCTCCCAGTGGACTATCTGAGGGTACCACTGCTCTCCTGGAAAGAAGAGTCCTGTCCGTTTCCGCTGTGCTTGAGAGAGAGATAGCTGCTAAGAATAAGCCAGGAGCTTTTCTCACTAGAAGGCAAAGCAGATTTCTTTACACTTCAGGGAAGAGCTCAGGAAATCATCCACCTGATTCCACTGCCAAAGGCTGGCCCTGAGCCACTGGTTTTCCCTCCCCTGCGGGATGGCCTGGCACTGTCTGCTGGCCATTCTCCAGCTCCCTCTCTCCCGCCCCCATCACAACCTGAAGCCTTGGGCAGCTCTCTTGGGCTCTGGCACATGAGTCTCACCCATGGCAGCTGCATTTCTCTCCTCCTAGGTATGAAAGAACTTGTAATGATAAAGGTGCAATACAATGTTAGAGCTGAATATGATTCATGGATTTCATTTCCACAGGAACAAGTGGCAATTTGCAGTTGCACCCTCCCACCCACTGGTACTGGATGATGACGGTGCTCAGCACCACCAGGGTTGGTCTGCTTTCCCCAGCACTGGACACTTTTATGATTTGACTGGAAAGGGTGCTGGGTCATCTTGTCTATATGGTGCTTTTGACAAGAAAGGTTGGACCAGATGATCCTTGAGTTCCCTTCCAACCTGGTATTCTATGATTCTATGATACTAGCAACAGCAATAGAGAAAACTGGGTGCACAAAGTGCCAAGAAAACCTTGTAAGAGAACCAAAATAACCCCTACCCAGTGTTAATACTGGGAGTTAGCAGCTTTGTCTCTTGATCTTCATGACAGCGGCAATGGCCAGACCAGCACTGTATACAAAACTTTTCTCATAAGGGTGAGTTCTGGACAAAACAGAATCTGGTTTCCCTGCTGCCTGCAGACCCTCAGCCCTGATGGACCATTTCCTCTACCATGTTGCCTCATTCATGATGGTTGCTGAAGACCTCTGCATCATCTCAAGGCAGGCTCATAGGATCACCCTTACGGCTCAGGGAAACGACTTCAGAATGGATTTTTTTTTTCTATATTGTTACAGATGTTCCTACACATGCAAAAGGAGAGGAAGCAGCAGGACAAAGGTCAGGGGAGAAGAATCTTCCAGAAATGGGATCCTGAAAAGTAGCTTGCAGATCTTGAAGTATCTAATGATAGACAAATTCACCAAGGAGTTAGATAGTGTGATGACCAGGGCATCCGCAATCTTCTGAGCACAGCTTGATTCACTGCCTGGGGTTTACCTTTGCTCAGATTGCCCCAAACAGGAGAGGTGAAAACCAGCTCAAGCCATAGAAGTTTGTTTGCTTGCTGTGCCCTTTCATTA
>VWZK01002029.1:25814-65494 GCA_013396935.1 Baryphthengus martii
GCAATAGCTGTTCTTGGGGATCAAGAGAATGAAAATAATATCCAGAGAATCAGTGACTTTGGGAAGTTGCTCTCTCTCTTCTCATTATGCAGCCTGCTTCAGATCCAGCCATGAGCTCTTCCTGACACAGCTGGAGTCTGGCGGGAGAAGAGAACTTGCTCCGAGCTGAGCTTTCAGGGCTCAAATGTGACCTCAGCTCTTACAGAAAACATGCCCTGCCTTCTCCTCTTTTAAAGTGAAGTTTGCTGGAATATGCATCTATCACAGTGATATTGTTTTGTTTAAGTTTCTCTCTAGTAAGCAGCTCCTCATTAGATCTAGGTTCAGTAACAAAATGTTACTCTCTGTTTTTTTCCGGGGCGACCAAGGCACTGTGTGGCCGTGAGTCTTATGTGAAGCCACGCAGAAGGCGTGTGCCATTAACTACAGGATGGCAAATGGTGTTTCATCTGGAGTTGTTTTCTGTGCACTTTTGTGCTGAGATGCCTTTCAAGTTGGGACACTCAGCACTGTTATACTCTCAGCCCCTGAAGTTGTACATTTGAAAGTGTAAACATGGCAAATCTGTGTTCTGGAAGAAGACAAAATTAAACTGTTGAACTATATTGTTTTATTAGAAACATTAGTAGTATTAGAAAAGAAAACAGGGTTAAAAAGCTAATTGCTCTTTCTGAAGGTCTCTTCTTCAAGGACACAACTATGCACTGATTCTGTTTGAGAGGCAGCATAGCACATATGCTCGCTGCGGGACTGTTGTAATTAAATATAAAACATTTATTTCTCAATGGACTTTCTTCTCCTTAGTTAATGTGTCTCTCTTGCTGCTTTGTCTCATAACAACTCTATTAATTAAGAAAAAAGTGTCAAAGGACCGGATGATGAATGAATGAATCATGAAATTATGAAATTGCTGTTTTTCAATGTTTTCTCTCTTTTAAAGATACAGCCGCTACATCTGTCTCTAAGTGCTTCTGTCAAATATGGGGATATTTAATATTGCAGTTCCTTGGAAAATAAGACTTTCCTTTTACTTCAGTGTTTCAAGAAGAGAAAAAAAAATTCATTGTTTGTTTAGGGGGGAAGAAAAAGAGCTAACTGTTGTCAAAATTAATTATTTTGGCTTGATTCATTTGTCTTGATCTTTATGACCCTCAAGAATTCCAAATACTTATCAGTCAATCACTTAAATTCCTCAGCTAAACCCTGTACCTCATTAAATAGAGAAGTAAGGAGGGTCTTGATACACTTTTCTTTAGGCTTGTCACTGCACAGTCTGAAAATACAGATCATGGCATCTTAAAGTGTTGTCAGATGTTCCCTTTTTAAAGAGCAAAAGAGCCTTATATTTCTCTATACGATTCATCACATTCCCATCAGTGATGCTTTCTGTTGGTCCCTCTTAGGACTATCTTCAAGTACCACCTTCACTGATGGAAGGAGACCATGGGACATCATTAAATTTACTGGTGACTGTGCTGATGTTACCAAGCAACAAAAGATTGTTGGGTGTTGTGATGGTCTATTGAAAGGCAAGGGGAAGAGAGAAAGGATGTACTTAGAAGAAAGATATGAAAAAAATTAAGATATGTGTGAACATTTTTGTGTGTGTACTGACTTCTCAAAGAGATTGAGGTCTCATGGGAATATTGCAGAATGGAAAGAATCAATTAAAATATCAGACTATAGGAATGTATATCCCAGATTCTGTGCTTTCTTCATTCTGGGTGCAAAGCAAATCAGAGGTAGGAAATTCTGTAGCACGTACCTTGTTGAGATACAAATCACACTGAAGAAAAGCTGGAAACACCTTTGAGCGTTACAGGTGAGGTGGGAAATGGTGTGAAGGTCAAAAAAAGTGAAGATATTCCTCCAGTAACCTTGTTACTGATGCTCAATATGGAACAATCTGTCTGATCCCCTATGTCCCAGCTGCTCTTTCAGTGCTCAGCATGACTCGTGGTCTCCTTAACACCCACCCTATGCAATGACAGAACAAGGCTGGGATCCCTCTTGCCTCCCTTCAGCTACTTTCAAGTTAGGTTTCATGTGATATCTCAGTGGTGATAGGACACCATAGCTGGGCTATGAAAGACACACACGCACATCATCCCCTGTCTGATCTGCCTTGCAGTTGTAAAGCCTGGATCTCCCAGGAGCTCCTCCTTTCCTGTCTTGCATCACCTTCCCCCGGCAAGGTGCTCTGAAGTCCTCTTCCTGAAACTTTCCACTTTGTGTAAGACTAGTGAAGTCTTTAGGGAGGCAGGATATTTGTAAATGGATGGAGCCAAGAGAAACTCCTGGGCACACAAGTTTTTTTCAGACCATTGTGGCTGTACGTACCACATGGATGTATCACATAAGAAATTTTTAGCTACTTCTTTGAGATCTGCATCCTGGAGCTGCCACACGAGTGACAGTGATTCAACCACTTCCCTGGGCAGCCTGTTCCAGTGCTTTACAATACTTTCAGTGATTTTTTTTTTTCCCAATATCCACCTTAAGCCCCACCCTGGCGCAGCTTGAGACCACTTGTGAGAAGAGGCTGGCATCCACCTCTCTACAACCTCCTTTCGGGTGGTTATAAAGAACGACAAAGTGTCCCCTCAAACTCTTCTTCTCCAGGATAAATGACTCCAGTTCCCTCAGCTGCTCCTCATAAGACATGTTCTCTAGACCCTTCACCAGCTTTGCTACTCTTCTCTGGACTCTCTCCAGTACTTTGATGCTTTCTTGTATTGAGCACAGTACTCAAGGCGCGGCCTCACCAGTGTCACTGAGGGGACAATCCCTTCCCTCACCCTGCTGACTACACTATTTCTGACACAAGTTGGGATGCTGTTGGCCATCTTGGTCACCTGAGCACACTGCTGGCTCACGTTTAGAAGGTTGTTGGTCAGTATCCCCATTTTGGTGAGCTGCATAATGTGCATTACAGTGTGCACGAGGAGCATTTTTCTCTTTTGAAAATAACTCCACAATAACTTCACAGGAAAGCTCTGCTGATGTATCAGATCCAATGTCCAAGCTATGTCAACAGATGTACTTGATGTACGTCATCCATTTCATTCCACATGCATCTCTATTGATGCATGAAAGTCAGCTTTTGCACTGATCTGTTTTTTTCTCCTGATAGATCATTTCTCTTCTGAGCATTCAGTCTATTTTTATTACTTCTTCTTTTGGATGGCACAGCTGATTTGCTTTCCACTTTCAGTTTTTCACCTTGCATCCACTCTTCCCATTCTCCTACGGTGCGATGAGCATTACAAACCAGTATCCAGATCTGGGCTGCTGCCAAAGGGGAAGCTGAAATCAAAGGCAAATCAGAGCTATTTATAAATCAAACCTGAACACATTTTTGCTGCAATTTGTGTCTCATATTACTGTGCACCGTGATAACTCAAAGGGAAAGGCATCAAACACTCAGTTTGTAAAGAGGCTCAGAGTGCCAGCAGCTAACCTTAGTCCTACAGACAGAGTCCAGATTTCTCAAGTTTCTCTCCTCCTAGCAGGTAGACCTCACACAGTGTGGTGGCCCTTGCCAAGATCTGATGAGTTGCCCCTGCCAATAGCCCCCATTTTCCCAAGGCAGCAGAGCAGCACTTATTTCCTGGTGTGTGAGTGACTTCATACCGTGAACCTTCATCTGCGAGGTCCTGTGGCCCATGGAGATGTCCCTGCCATATGCATATATAGTGCATATGGAGATGTGCTACAGTGGAGTTACAAACTCTGCACATCTGCTCTCTTGTCATCCTTCTTGCCTCTCCGGGGCAATATCAGCACCTCCCAAGTTCTGGGATAAGAAATGTCCCCTTGGAGAACACCAGTGGAGAAATCTAACGCTGTCACTTTAGTTACTAAACTCAGCAGAAGCAGCTGATGCCCTTCAGCAGGACCTGTGCTATTGTACCTGTAGTTTTTGCCCTGTGTAAAATCTAGATTGCATGTGGCATCTTCAATGAAGCTTCCCAGGAAAACAGTGGTAATTTTAATGGAAAAAAATGTTGCTCAATCCTTGAGACTGCAGTTCCCCAAAGACTCTAGTTCTAAGAATCAGCAATAAGAAATAGGACTGATTGATATTCCTATCACATTTGGGAGAATTCTCTTACGTAACTTCAATGTAATGCAATTTAATTTAATTTATATACTTTTTTCTATGTAGCATTCTTTTCATGTACCAAGAATCTTAACTCCTGTATCATACATTACTGTTCCCTGTCTATACTTCTCATCCATTTATATCTCAAGTCTTTTTCTTTTTTCTCTCATGCCAGTCTTTACATGATTGCATATCACTTTCAGAAGATTTCACACTTCTGAAAGTCCATATGGTTGTCAAATTCTTTTCTGATGCCACTTGTTTATGGCTTCAAAATAATCAACATGATTTCACACTTCCTTTTTTTTTTTCCCCCCCCTCTTTTTTTCCTTCCAGTCTCTTTTGTACATAACTCCAATAAGATTAATTTACTTCTCCTCCAAATGATGCTGCCAAACTTAACACATTGGCAGAGAACACCTCGGGCAAAAAATCTGTTCCATCTTGCTACGCTCTTCATTCATGTCAGACTACAAGCTAGCTGTCACTCCAGAGAGCAGTTAGGTTTTCTTAGGACCATCTACCAAAAATCATGGAATCAGAAAAGGTTCTGGTGACTTGGTACATCTAATGGACCTCCACGCTCAGAGAAGAGCAGGTCACCTCTGCAGCTGCATCCTTGTGGTGTCGCTGAACGATACCCAGTGACACTGAAAGCAGCGTTTTGTACCCTGCAGTGAGAGAGGGTAGGTACCAAAACCCAGTGATTTAGTAGGGAGATGTTAAGGAGAAGAGTAGGCAGGAGGAAAGGAGTCTGAGTTCTGTCCTGCTCTGCTCTGGAAATGGAACTGCAGGAGTAGCCCCAGATTTGGGTCCTGTCTGAAGAGATGAGATAGGGGGTGTGTCAGGAGACTCGGGGAGCAGACAGGGCAGGAGTCTCCAGGCTCATGTTGACCAAAGAGAGGTTAGTGCTGTACTGAGTGTGATTGTTACGGGCCTGGCGTTTTGTGAGGAAGAAGGATGAGCTGGATGGGAAGAGAAAGAAAAGGAAAGATTAAGTGAAGGACAGGGAAGAGGAGGATCTGTCGGGACAGGCAGCATGAATCTAAAGGAACTCATCTGTGATGAAAGGCGTTGAAACAGCAAACCAGCCCCTCAGCTCAGAGCAAAGGTTGCCCTGGAAACCTGGAAAACACTCTCTGCATTCAGGCCCTGTTGGCAACCTGACAGCTTTAGTGCCCTCAGGCCCTGAGGCTGACAGCTGATGGCGCCCCTCCACCATCCCCTATCTCACCTCAACAACTTGAAGAGCAGGATCTTACATAGCCCCACATGCCTGGAGCTGGTGCACCATCTGGGGCTAGAAAAAGAGAGGAAAGTTACAGCTGGATCCTATCTTACTGCTTCTGTCCTGTCCCTTGGCTTGTCCCAGCACTCTGCTGACCTTGTTGCCAGCTCTCTCCTCTCCATTGCCTACCCAGGTGGGTGGTAGTGGCAGCCTTGGCAGTGGTTGTTCCTATTCCTGCCATAAGGCAGCCTGAAAACTCCTTCCTTCAAAATTTTAGGACAGTCTTTACACATGTGGCAGGGTGCGAACAAGCCTCCTCATCCCTCCTGCGGGAAAACCACAGAGCAATCAGCTCTTGAAAGAAAGCAAGGCAGCAAAGTGCTGCAGAGAGAAACTTAAGGGTAGAGGCTGCATGTCTGTGGCTTTACATGGGAATGCTGGCAACTAGTCAAAATCTATGAGCAGAGCCACAGAGTAATTAATTAAAGATTTGCTTTCTTGTGACCAAAAAACCCCAAAGTAAATAGGAAAAAGTGGAACTTGTAGCCGTGTAACGACAAAACGTGAGAAAAACCACCCGCTTCTAGTGTCCCGTTAAAAAAAGCAATCTGTCCATGTCACAGCACATGCGAACTGCAAAAAGGTGGCTGGTTAATCACCGAAGTAGGAGGAATTATAAAATTGATATTATGTGTTGCCCTCTTAAACTGAATCTGTTCCAGGAGGCCCCGTCACCAAGTTCCTTACACCTGAGGAGTAGGAGCACTCTGGTGGCACTGCTAATCTCACAAGAAGCATTGTCTTGGCAGGAGCTGGGTCATACTTAGCAGATTATCTCTGTACCAGGAGGGCTAAAATTTTTCATCAAAGTAAATAGTAGAATTTGTGACAGCCAGCCGACTTACCGCGTCGTGCTCAAGGGCTTGTTCGCAGCCGATGCTCGACCCTATCCCGAGCACAGTCCTGAGCAGCCACCCCATGGTCTGTGGCTGCTTCCTCACCCACGGCTCTGGTGCAGCAAAACGACACGGCAGAGCTGTTTGGGTCATCAAGCTGTTGGGTTATTCTGCTGCCCAGCTTTGTGATGGAAGGGAGGGTGATAAACCACAACGGCTGGGTTGAAGCCCAGCACAGACACTGTCAGCAGCTAATACTGAAATGCAGGGCACAAAGGGTGTGAAGGCAGGCAGGTCTCCTTGGTAGAGATGGCTGGAGTGTGGCTGCTATCTGCTCACTGGTAAGTGAACATCACCACGTTCACCCCCTGCTCTCCAGGGATACTTGCTGCAAAATCTCTGGGAGGCCTTGGGGATGGGGCCACATTTCAGGCTGTGCCAGGCACCGCCATGGGGTGCGGAAGGCACTGTGCCAGGGCCCGCAGGGTCCCCCACCGGGTGCCCTGCGAGTGTCTGTCGCCTGGGCTGGCAGCTCCTTGCACTGACACTTGTGTGCCTGAAAACCACGAGATGGCACTAGCAACTTTTGCAGGCATGGTGGATTCCCAGCGAGGTACATACGAAAACGAGCATACTGTATTGCGGTGATCCCGTCACAAAATGCAGTTACTCCACAGTCCCAGGGTTATGAACTGGGTGTTTCTTTCACCGACTGGTCGGCTTTGGCTAAATCCATTTCCGTTGCTGTTTCATTACGTACTAATGATCAGTAGTTTTTATTTACGATGGGCAGATTGGATTAATGGCCTCCACCTACCAAGCTGTTTTGCATTTTATGCCATATATATTCAGGAGAAAAGTGATTAAAAAGGACAGCTGATTCTAAAGTGAACCATGATTAATGTAAAAGACTCAGTCAGCGCAGAGACAGGGTGTGCCTGTTCAGTTGCAAAGATCTCTAGGACTCCAGATGCCCTTTCTGTGGCCAAATTGAAGCAACACTCTCTATCTGTAAATTGCTAAAGAAAAGCGAGCTACCTCCAGCTCCAAGGCCAGCCCAACACTGTTTGGCTTGTGTCAAACACTCGTGTCACTGTTTGACCCTTCAGAGCTGTCCCGTTGTTCACAAGCATACCACGGAGCAGCTGGCTTTAACGCAGGATCCTTAAGGCTCTAGGGCACAACTATCCCATTTTGCAGGAGTGGTAGCTATCCAAAATAAAGTGAGGACTGCGTTGCAGCTCACATGAGAGATGCTTTTACAGTATGACTCTGAGAGGTTGTGTTTTATGCCCAGAGGTATGTCTAAGGGCATGTGGGAGCACAGGAAGATGCAAAGTCTGATGGGATAGTGTTGGAGTCAGACGGGTCCAGGTTTGATACAGGTTCTTCCATAGCGGGAACAGTCCTTAGGGTGAAAAACACTAGGTAGTGTCTTGGAGAAAGCTGCTCGAAGAGGTTCAAAACAGAGTCAACAAAAAGATCCAGTGTCTGAACTTCCTCCCTGTCCCTCTTTCATTTACTATGCTAGACATCTACCACCATAGATTTACAAGGCCTCGCAGAGCTTTCCACACTGAGAAGTTGGATTTCACACCTCACGCACACTTGTAGGATGTTTCCTCACAGTTATCTCACAACTGGGTATTCCTGGGTGACAGGATCCTTCCAGACACTGAAGTAACATTGCCCAGGACTCTGCATTGACTTCTCCTGGAACAAGAAGCACGCAGTGAAGGCTACATCTGGGTGAAGGCTACAAATAAATATGACTACCTTCTCACGTAGGGCATGAATTCAGTGTTGTTCATTACCATGAATTGCTGTGAAACCCCAAGAAACTAAAAGATATTCAACAGGAAATTTGACAAATTGACAGAGGATAAATCCACGGGTAGCACAATGTAGCAGTTGGTCACACCGTGATCTGAACACAGTTTTTGGCTCATGAAGTCTAGATTCTGGGTAAATTTAGCAGTTTACACTATGCTGAATCCTGGAAGCTGGGAAAGGATGCCACAGGGAGGACTGCTCTGTACTCAAATGACTGCTCTGTACTCAAACCACATTGAGGTTCAGATGAGAGCGAATTCACTACTTGAACGAGAAAATCACTATTTGAATCGGAAATAATTTAGAATTGGTTTAGGGAAGAGTCAACATCATTTAATAAAGGAAAACCACACCTTGCAAATCTATCAGAGGCTTCAGAAGGCATCAACAAACAGGCATACTGCTAAGAATGGTTTTTCCAAAGTTCCTCATCAAAGCCTCTTAAAGAAACCTTGCTGTGATGGTTTAAGAGGTAAGGTTATGTGAATAAAGGACTAATTAAAAGGCAGGAAACAGAAGGGAGAAATAAATAGCCAGCTCTGACAGTGGAAGGAAGTTGGCAGTGGAGTCATGCAGGGATTTGTACTCAAGCTTGCACTGTTCAGCAAGACTTAAACCTGGAAAAAGGAGGGCTTCGTGAGATGGGAGTTTGTTGAGGTTATCAGCCATCCAAGATAGTAAAGATGATGGACAACTAGGGAAGTTGGAGAAAAGTCTCACAATACACAGCAACCAATCAATACAGAGCAACTGACTGATAAAAAGGCAGATAAAATTCAATGTATTTAATTCTAAAAGTAATTAAATTTTTAAAATCTAATTTTTCATACATGATAGTAGGCTCTGAACTGACTTTTACTGCTTGAGAATAGGACCTTGGAGCTACACAAAGATCTATGGAAATGGTACTCAGTACTCAGCTGCAGTCAAAGCAGCAAGTCACATTACTAGGAAAGGAACAGAGAATAAAATGGAAAACACCTTCAAGTCATTCCGTAAATTCCCAGTGCACTTACAGCTCCAGAACTATGTGTGTTTATGGACTCCCTAGTTCAAATAGTAAATAATAGAAAAAAATACAGAAGGGTAACAAGGATGAACAGAAGCACGGAATGGTTTTCCTATAAAGAAAAACTACCTAGATTAGGACTTCTCAGGTTGAAAGGAGAAAACAGGACAGAGGAATGTTTTACAGAAATCTATAAAACCCTGAGTGGTCTGAAAATGGTGAACAAGAAATGGTTTGTTGACTGTCTCTCACTAGAGCAAACCTAGGAGGTATCAAATGGGCTTAGCAGGTGGCAGGTTAGGGAAATAACCCTTCCTGTACAACGTGTTATAATTCCACATGTAGCAGTGGCACTCCCTGCCACAGGATGCTGCAGATGATAAATGGGCTTAGAAAGCAACTGGAAAAATTCAGGAAAGGAAAACCATCTACAGAAGTGCCATCTGTGGCAACTCAGACCTTCCTGAGCCATACAAGCATTTGTACAGCCTTTTCACATGTTGTTACAAAGGCATCTTGGGTGTCTAACTGAGGCCACTACACTGCTTGCTACCTAGGCATGAAACTGCATGCCTAAAAAAGCTTCTGTACAGAATGACAGAAGCTCATCTCCTTGCTGATACCAGCCACTAAAAACACCAGTGTATTCAAACAGTTTGTTTTCTTCAATAGTTAATGCATCCATGGTTTTACTCTGCTTCCAAAGCCTTTGTGAGATGAGACTGTCTTACTAAGATGAGAGTAGTTCCGTTCTGCTGCTTAGGCCAATGAACCTAAAAATCACTCCTGAAAGACCTAAGCACTCTCAGGATGTAAAACCAGATGATTAGAGACGTAATGGGACAATGTAACTAGAGCTGCTGTGGCTAAATCCATGCTCTTTAGGAAAGGATGGCAGACAGTGGTGGAGTTTGTGCTCTGGGCAACTGAGTGGCATGAATGCGTGCACATTTGCGAGGGAACAAAAAATGACAGCCAGGAGCTCATGGGTCCCTATCAAAAGAGATATTGTTGTAGGCATCTACTACAACTCAATCATGAAATGGAGAAGGATAAAGCCTTTTTTGAAGGAAACTGATTTAGAACCGACTAGAACAGTTCCCATCTTCTGTAACTGAAAAAATCTACTGACTGGTAAAACTTTCATCCACAGTCACAAGATCTTCACTTACAAGGTCTGCTGTCAGACCTGCCAGGTGTCTGTGTCCAGTAGCAAAGTTTGGAGAATAAAGGTACTAATCACGCTAGAAGACAACTGAGTCAGGGATGCAATAAACTGGACATACACAGGTCCATGGGGCTGGATCAGCTACATCTGACAATTCTGAGGGAATTTGCCAATGTCATTGTGAGACAGTTTTCTATCAATTCTGAAAAGTTGTGATGATTGGTGAAGTCCCAGATGACTGGAAGAAAGAAGATATCATACCCTACTTCAGGAAGGGCAGGTTGAAATGATTGGTAAAGTCCCAGATTGTTGGAAGAAAGAAGATATCATATCCCACTTCAAGAAAGGCAAGAAGGGGAACTACAGGCTGATCAGTCTAATCGCAGACCCCTGGAAGATTATCAAGAAAGCCTCCTCAAAGCCATTCCCAGACACAAGATGAACAAGAAGGTGATTTGGAACAGCCAATATGTATTTACCAACAATAAATCATGCCTGACTCATTTGATTACCACCTCTGATGAGATGACTTCCTTGGTGGATGGAAAAAGAACAGTGGATGTCATTTTGCTCAACTTCAGCAAGGCTTTCAGCATAGTCTCCCACAGTATCCTTGCAGCCAAATCAAGGAAACACGGCCTTGGTGGGTGGACTACAATGTGGGTGAATAACTGGCCGGATTGTCAGGCTCAAAGGCTACTGGACAATAAAGTCTTAACTGATAGTCAGCTGCAGTTAGCATTCTTCTGAGGTCAAGACTGGGGCCTGTGCTGTTCCAACGCTTTTATCTGTGTTTTGCATAAGAGGATGAAATGCACTCTCAGTAAGTTTGAAGATGACCCCCTCACACGAGGGAAGTGACTGATATACCAAAGAACTGAATTGCCATTCACAGAGACTTTTACTAGCTGAAGCAAAGTGCCAACAAGACCCTCACAAAGTGCAACAAAGACAAATGCAAGTCCTGCACCTCATGTGGACATACTCCGTATGAGAGCACAGGCACCCACTAGCTAGGGAACAGCTCTGTAGAAAAGGATCTTGGGGTGCCAGTGAAAAGCAAGTTAAGCTTGAGTAAGCAGTGCACCCTTGCAGTGATAAGGCCAGCAGCATACTGGATTGTACAAGACAAGGAGTTGCCATCAGGTTGATGGAAATAAGGCTTCCCGCCTACTCAGTACTGTTCAAACCACATCCAAAGTGATATGTATAATTTTGAATTTCCCAGTACGAGAGAGATACTGACAAACTGGAGAGTTCAGGGAGGCTGGATCCATTGAGATGGTCAGGGAGCTAGAGTATATGATGTGTAAGGAGAGGGTGCAGGATAACAGTGATTTTCCACCACCTAAAGGGGGTTATAGAGAAGACAGAGCCAGAGTTTCTCAGAGGTACGTAGCAAAACAGCCAGACGAAAAGATCAAGAGTTCAGGAAATGGGAAATTCTGAATGCAGATTAAGAAGTAATTCTTCGCCATGACGGTGGTTAAGCACTGGTACAGGTTGCTCAGCGATACTGCGAAATTGCCACCTTTGGATATTTTCAAACCTGACCAGACAAGGTCCTGAAGAACCTGATTTAACTTCGAAGCTTTGAGGTTTGAGCCTGCTTTCAGCAGACCCTTTGGACTAGACGATCTCCAGAGGCTTCTTCCAACTCCTGATATTTCTACAGTTCTAAAACTGCCATATAAATATATATAAACCCACTTTGTTAAACCATAAAAATTAAACAAAGCCAAACCCACACAGCTTTGCATATACAATGAAATGTTGACACACAGACACATCCCATGAGAGGAATAAAAAAATATATAATAGCTATCACCACACACTGATGGAAACAATAGGGAAGCACTATTATGAAGACCAACATACATGAAAGAAACCAAGATGGGATTGAAGCATGCAGGATTATCAGTATCTGTCACAGCTCCCATTTTATCATTCAGCTTCACTGGAGCAAATGATTTACAACACAGTGGGAATCAAAAGATCCGGTCTGCAGCAGCAAAGCTGAGTCCAATATAAAAATCTTTTTGCTATGTTTACTTTGTAATCATCCCACCAACACGTACTGCCAAAAGCTGCAGAGATTGTGTTACTGCATTTATTTTGAAGCCTAGTTAAAACAGTCAGTGTGGCAGCAGCACTTCATAAATGAGCCATCAGAAGGTTAAGTACAACCAACTTTTTATCTCTATTTTATTTCACAGAAGCAACACATTTTGGGGGTTGAGAAGGAGAGAAAGTTCAGGGAAAACCTGCAGTTCTCAAATGACATGATTCATAAGTTAACCAAAACAATATGATACATAAGCAAATGGCATGAAACTTGCACATATTCAACCCTCTGAAGTCATCAGTTCCTTCTTAAATATAGGAAAGAATTAATGAAGCCTACCTTCAGTGAAACACTCCTCAAAATCTGGCTTGCTTTATTACAGATAAGTAGTTTTCTGTACACTATCATCTCTGTTTTTCCTGACAGTAGGACACTCAGTTATTCCAAAATTTGGTTAAAAGCACCATGAATGTAAACAATTAAAACTTTCATTTCTAGTTAAGTATCAGTAAACAGGACAGAAATGCTTGGAGAAAGAATCAGTGGAGACTACATAAATTCAGAGTCTGTGGAAGCTCATTTGGCTTTCTTTCCATTAGGATTAACGTGGTAAAATCTGGAGCTGAGATGTTTGTGGAGCTGCTGGTTAATGCCACTCGAGTCTCATGATTGACGCTTGAGCTATCTTGTGCTTGTTTGTAGACCTCCAGTACCAGTGCTTCCTGCTGCGTCAGAAGACGGCCCCTGGATGTGCTGAACTCCTTGCAGAGGCACACCCTAGGCAGAAAGATGTTTCAAAGCCTCCTCTTCATTGAAAGCCCAAATCAGTTTTAGTCAGGAGTCTGGATGTTGGCATGACTCCAGGATTAGACAGACATAATCAGCTCAAACCAGTTTTTGTTTTCATGTTCAGATCATATATTACCAATATTATTAAAATATTGTGAAAAGGATTTTTTTTTTCCTGTTGCAAATAATGAATACTAATTATTTTTTAACAGATTTGAACAAAATTTATGTTGTCTTTTGTCATACCTGGAAGTGTTGATAAAATGGCTGTCCCACAAATATATGATGCTATTTCATAATTTATTTTTGTACTATCATGATAGAAAATAATGACTCATCAGTTTAAACCTGTGGAGCCTGTCTGTCCTAGGCATTGCTGCTCGTATGGTGCACCGGTCTGAACTCACAGTGTTTGACAAGCATTTTGACAGGGTACAAACAATAACGTGGAACACAACTTCAGATAAATCGGGTCTGCTGTGTTCAGAGTGGGCTTGATCTAAAGGCCATAAAACTCAGAGGGAAGATTCTGAAGGAGTATAGAGATGGTAAATGCATGCACACCACAACAAATTCTTCATTGGTGCTATTTCTGGTCCCAGACATTTCTTAAGAGCACAGTTTACCCAAAATTGCAGTAAGTCTAAAGAGTTTGGAGGGCAGGAGGAGGCTGATAATCTCCTCCATCCTTAGCACTTGAATTCCCTATTTATACATTGTGTTTAGCACAAAAGACAAGGTCTACCTCTGGTACATGCTATGATAGCACCCCCACAAAAGACGAGACTTGGACTTCAGCCTGATGCCTCTTTCCCTGTGTGGAGAAAAAGAGAGCAAAAGGGAAAAAGCCTTGAGGAGCAGTATCCTGATTCTTGACTAACCTTCTGGCCTCTTCTGGATTGGGAGTGCAGTTTTAATGGAACCCCCCCTCCTCCCCTATAAACCTGTACTCAATTTCCCCCAGGCTTTCTTCCAGAATTGTTTGTACAAACTGTGCATTTACTTAAATTGGCCAGGGGAGCTGTTCCACTTTTTCTAACTATTATTTAGAGCATGTGTGTGTTTTTTGGTTTGGGGTTTGTTTTTTTTTTCAAAGCAGCAAGTCTTCTGGGTATAACTACCTGGAAATATAGTAAACATTTTTTTCCACAAATGTGTTGGGTTTTTTTTTCCACCCACCACAATGAAATTGTGATAGGTCTTCAGTGTTTGTATTGTATATAGTCTACATAAAACATTACATGCACACCTTTTAAATGGTCATTTTCTCAATGACTAGAGCAGAGCTGAAATCAGCACCATTTCCCTGCCAAAAATGTAATTTTTCAGAACACGCATGATGCAATCTATATATGCAATTTAAATCCTGGTGAAGATAATTAACTGTCCTATTAACAACTTTTACTTACTTTTTTTCTTTTAAATACCAAATGAATTGAAGTAAAACAGGTTATTAAGAATGCATATTCCAAAAACATCACTTGAAAAGCCATTAAAATTTGACCTTGGAGAGAGGTATTTGAGAATAAATGTGTATTACTCATAAAGAAGTATACTTGCACTAGAAATATGAAGAACAAGTTTCTGCATTAATTATTTTCAACAGAAAAATAACAATCCCTTACAAAAGTAGGGAGCTGACATATATTTGGGACTAGTGGTGTAGTAATATATAAAAATGCTGGTTTGTCTTCTTTGTTTTGTATTCCGAAAAGGTAAGCTCTGCATTGTCCAGGTTAGAAGTAGCAAACCTTGTTTACTTGGGTTACCACTGTCTACACAAGTGGTTCAGAGAACAGCCCAGATGGCTCCATCCCAAATAGAAAGAATGGGCTTTTTGAGGGGATGAGTTGAAAATGTTCTGCAAGGTCTTCCTTTTGGCACTTTTTGCATCCTGGACTGTCAAAATAAAGAGACGGAGCAGAGCTTCCTCTTCCCTGGGTAAAGATCGAATCTTCTTCCTGCCTCAGCACTGCCAACTCCCAGAGATTAGAAGGAACCATGCATGTCCTCACAGCAAATGTCTTGCCTGACTCCACTGGACACGTGCCACAGGGACCTGCTGTACTTAGATTTACTGTTGGAACCTGTGAAAGCAAAAGAAGACTTTTCTCCTCCCATCTTTCCTGATTTAAGAGGATTTCTCAGTAAAGTTAAAGGAATTTGGTGTCACAAATTACTCTATATTTTCTGCCAAACAAAACCGGTTTGTTATTTGCCTCTTCTGGTATTTCCTTCGCCACCAGTCCAAAGGGCAGTCATAGAAAACATCCACCTTGCACTGCCATGGACAAGCATCGGTGCTGATCATCTCCTCCAATACAAATGTACAGGACATGAGCTCAGATGGCTTTACAGCACATAATTTGAGGACATCCACCTCTGAGGGATCTGAGTGCTTTCTTCACATACTTAGAGTGATCCACTGCATCACCTCTCCTCAGTGAGGAATTTTCTGCAAGCTCAATGTAGGCCCACTGCTGTCATTCAAAAACGGAAGATATTAGCCCTGAAAAGTGTAAGACAGAGAAACCTCAGATGTAAAATTCTTCTTCATTAGCTGGTGAAGCTGGGCAAACACTACCATGACCATCCAGAGAACAAGGACCTGCTCTTGAGGATTGTTTGGGCTGCTTGGAAAGAGATGCTGATATGAATGAGCTGGAAGACCATTCAGAAAGAGAAGGCAGTGAACCATCCACTGACTCAAAGGTATTGCACATGGCTGATACAGGCCTTCCACCGATGGCCTCTTGTTTAGCCTTATTGACAGTTCGTTTTTGTGGGGGAAGAGAGGCTTCCAAGTCATTGCAGAATCCATTAAGGGCAGAGTATGCAGAGACTACAGACAGGTCTGAGAAGGATAGCTTCATCCCTGTGTCTACATCAGTCTCCTGGGCACCCTCCAAGTCATCAACATTAAGCCTGGGGCTGCATCTCCATGTTTTTAAGCTGGTTGCAGGTGACCTAGTATTCAAAAACTGGAATGGTTCACCAAAATGAAAAGTCTCTGAGGCTGAGGAGGAGTTCACTGTGGGCAAGCAGAACAGAGACTTACTTCGTTGAAATGACCATGAAATGCTGGAAGCACTGCTGGATCTGCGTGTAAAGTCTCCTTGATCATTGTGTCTCAGGTCCTGCTGGGAGAAACCAAGATAATGACCAAGGCCATTTAGGTGATGTACCTTGTTTTGACTTGTTTCTTTTGATTGTTCAGGGACAGATTGGTGGCTCTGAGGAAGAAAGGCTGGCAGAGTGGTGAAGTGGGTATCTGTTGACACAGATGGATTCAGTTGCTTGTTCTGCTTTGCAGACTTCCTACACCAACTGCCTGTTTGCTACAGCCAGGAGAAGGAGAAAAGATCATATTAATACAGACTTGGCAGTCTTACAACTGTAAGTCTCCATTGCTGAGTTGTTACTGCAAATAATTACGAAGCAGACTTCATTCAGAATGCTTGCAGCAAATGTTTCACTTCAATAACAAAAAGAAAGTGCCCTGCCAAAATCCCAAATATTTACATAAGAAGCCTTGAAGACAACAAGAATAAATGGTAGAGGAGCCCTGCCTTGAGGGCTGAATTACACTAGCTCAAAATTCTCACTTCCTATTGACTTGTTCAGATTCATTCACATTATGTCTTTCAACATTACTGCTTAGTGGACAGCTGAAGAACAAAAATGAGGAACTGGATGATGTATGTTACTATAATTATTATTTCTCATTTCTTCCTTACTATACTGTAAATGTTTTTACTTTTTCCTCTGAAATGTCAAAGAGCCTTTAGCAAGCAACCTCATACTCTGTCACCTCAACAGAAATTTACTACTACTTTCAACTCTCACATTTTCTCTTTCGCATCTGGTTAGATGAGCACTGCGTTCTAGAAACCATCTGCTATATCAGCTAGCTCCTAATCAATTTAAGAACAGCTTTAAAACTTCTGATTTGCTTGTAGACGCCTAGACAGAAGACCTAACCTGGTGGTTATGATCTGAATTGGGACCTGAATCTCATCCCTAGGGAAAGATTCGGTTGTTGACCTGCCAGATACATGAATATTTGCATAGGGACAGCAGCTGTGACAACTGGGGAGCCAGTGTTCTTCTCAAGAAGCAGCTGGAGGCCAGGTGGCCTTCCTAAGGGATTAGATGCTGACGAGTGGGTAACTGAACTGAGGTTCTAAAGTTTGACCAATCATAAGGTTTTCCAACACCTCGCTTCTCTCAGTAAGGCTTTTAGAAGTCTGTATTTTAACAAGTTTAATTTAAAATTTTCTTACTGGAATTTCTCACATAATACAAAATGCTAGAATTCTATACCAAAAGGGACAGGAACTAATGGGACAAAGTACAAGATCATACCTTTTAAAATAAAAATAATCTTGGAAACAACAGAGGAGAAAGAACCAGGTATCTTGGTCACTATGTGCTATTAAAGAAACAGAGGTGTGACAAACATGATTCTGGGCAGTCTCAAAGGAGTTAAAAATGTGTTACCATGCTGTAGACAACACTACTAAGGCCTCATCCAGAAAGCTGCGTGTGATTCAAATCGTGCCTAGGCAAAAAGGAGAAAACTCTCAAACTGGAAAATAAGCAGCCACAAGAAAAAAACAACAAAACAAACACAAAACAAACCAAGATGAACTATCCATCCAAAAACCTGAATCACAAACTAACAAAAAGCTTCTAACCACAACAGAAGTAGAAGAGTCTTCTGAGGTGAGTAGTGGATAAAGATAGAGCTTGATCATTTTTACCAAAGCAATTATATGACATGACAGAAAGGGAGGAGATCTGGCAACCAAGGAGGTCCTCTGTATCCCGTCTCTAATAGAGCTCCATACATTGCTGCTTCTGACGTCTTGTTAGTGCACATCGCATTGTCTTAGTGACCCAGATCTGTCATAACCATCTTCTCATTTTTATTGCAGTGATTTTATAGGATAAAAAAGGATTTTCACATCTGCAAAAAATGTTTTCTCATCTGTGATTATCTAGCTAGAGGTGACTTGTAGGACAGCCAAATCGTAGGAGTTCACTTATGCATTGTAAATGAACATATATACCAATGTATCCATAATGAGGTATGCTAATTCATAACCTATTTCTGTACAATATAACTTGTTGTCCTTACTGCCATAAAGAATTAAATTAATTAACAGGGAAATTAACCACAGTAGTGTAGCAGTTTCATTAACTGATAAGAAAGAGAATACAAAAGATTCAAATAAAATGAGTCACACTGTCAACAAAACACTAATCAGAAATCACTTCGGATCTGTACATGCAACATTATTTTATTTGCGCAATACATGAGTTAATTTTTTTTTTAATTGCTCAGCAACATAAAAGGCTTGTGTCCATGAAGGAAATACCAGCTATTTCTTTACTGAAGACATTTCTGGATAACCCACTGTGGTGGGTTGACCTTGGCTGAGAACCAGGTACCCATCAAGTTGCTCTATCACACCCCCCTACTTCCCTCAGCACGACAAGGCGGGAGAGAATAAGATGAGAAGAGCCCATGGGGTACGATACAGGCAGTTTAATAAGAAAAGGCAAAAAAGCAAGTCGTGTGTGCGCAAAACGAAGCAAAATAATATTTTATTCTCTACTTCCCATCAGCAGGCAATGTCTGGCCTTTCCCGGGAAGCAGGGCTCTGGTATGCGTAGTGGTTGCTTGGAGGACAAGTGTCTTCACAAAAGGATGACCTCAACCCCCTTCTCCTTTCTCTCCCTCTTATACTTGAGCTGACGTCACGCAGTGTGGAATATCTCTTTGGTCAGTTTGGGTCAGCTGTCCTGACTGTGTCCCCTCCCAAGATCTTGCCCACCCCATCTCACTAGGCGGGGTGGGGAAAGATGTTGGAAAGAGCCTTGGTGTCATGCGAGCGCTGCTCAGCAGCAGTCACAACACTGGTGTCTTATCTGCCTCGCAATACAAAGCACAGCACCATAAGAGCTTTTATAAGGAATGATAACTCCATCTCACCCAAATTCAATACACCCAGCAATAGCAATATGGCATGTGGAAAGTACACATCCAAATCACTGCACTCCTTTGACGGAGTTGTCCAAGAAGACACTCTTTATTGTATTTTGTTTGCATTAACCAAAGGTACTTTTTTTTTTTACTATTCGGCAGCTCTGTTATCAGATACACTACATGGACTCAATCACCATGTTTGATGAATCAAAAGAAACACTTCTGGAACACTTTTCCTACCTCTCAGAAAGAAAATGATGAATTGCTTAACTATGGCTTGTTTTTATGCTATATTTTTGTGCTTTCATAGACTTAGTTGATAATTTGGCAGATCAAGCAATCAAAGAAACCAAATATCTGAGCAAGTGAAATCTTTTCGTTTGTGAAAAGGTAAGGAGACCTTTGGGTCCACAAGCACCGGGTAACAACTTGGACAAAACTGCATCTGAAAATACAAGGCTTCTGGGGACAGATCTAATGCTTGAACTGAGGAGAGTTCTGTGGGAAGCATGAAAGCCTTGCCTTTACCTTGCACAGTCCATACCATCTGTCTCTGTGTATATAAGACAGACAACACAGCCATCATGGGCAGGATTTAGTTTTTTAGTTAATACAGTCTGGAGAGCAAATTCAGCTGTTTGTGAAGAAAATTCCTGTGTCTGGTTAGCTGTATTGCTTCCTAGGTCCTTGGGCTGCACTGAATACATACCCATTGACTACAGTGAGAACACAGACTGTTGAAAGACAAAACCACCTGCAGTTAGACAAATCAGTTTTAGGTGTCTACAATTTGGAGCTGAACCAAATTCTGTAGAGATAACTCCCAGGTGTTCATTTTGCTTTGGTGTATAGAGGAGGGATTTTCATAGAATCATAGAATGGTTTGGGTTGAAAGGGACCTTAAAGATCATCTAGTTCCAACCCCCCTGCTATGGACACGTTCTACTAGATCAGGTTGCTCAGAGCCTCATCCAGCCTAGTCTTAAATACTTTCAGGGATGAGGCTCCACAACTTTTCTGGGCAACCCATTTCAGTGTCTCACCACTCTCATAGTAAAGAACTTCTTCCTAGTGTGTAAAATGTTATTTTACACACTAATAGAAGTCTTGCGCCTTTAGATGATGGTAATAATTTGTTATTCTTATTTGTTGATGTAACTTTTGACATTTGTTCCAGAAGAAACATAATTTAATTTGGTCTCTCAGGTCACCATTAGTAAGAGATACTGGGTTTGAGTCAGTTGACTAATTGTAGGTATCTGCTGTAACCTGCCTGGCCTGCAAGCACATGCACAGGCCACTCAATACCACCAATTTCAATGCCTGGGCATGTTTCTGGGTACATTTCATTTATTAATACAGGTAAAGTCTTAAGCATTTTGGCAATAAAGCACAGACACAAGAATAGCTGTTTGGAGCTCTTTCTAAGATTTATGAACCCTTCAGTTTATATCGGCTTTGAATTGCAGATGTGCAACACAACTAAACTACAAGTGCAACTAAATTACCAGTTCTCAAAAGGATGCTAATCTGAGGCATCACCTACACCAGTGTGGAGCAGAAGGCAACACCAGGATAAATGGACGAGGTGAGACGAAACACCCCTCTAGAAACCCTGGGCGTTCTCATGCAGGAACTTACTAGTCAAAGTACAGAGAAAAAGTAGAGACTCAAAAGAAAAACAGAAATGCACTTCCAAGCCGGAGCACTTGGAAGGGGCAACCTCCCTGTGAAGATGAACTACTTTAAGTACCTGGCCTAACTGGGACATGCTTATACTAAGAAGAAATATCTACTTTAAGAAAGACATTAGTTTTATGGTTTTGTTATTTTAAGCTTTTTTTCCTAGCTATTCTAATTTTCCTGTGGACAGATAAGAGCATTTCATTTTACACAAAGCATTCGCTGTTATTCCTGCTACTGCGTCACAGCTCTTGGTCAAGTGCAGATGGCCTGGCAGAAGGTAGTGATGGATCAGCAAGGAGAAGAGGACATGTACAGCCTGGCCTTAGGATGGCTGCCTGCTGGGCAGGCTAAGAGCCATCACTAACACCGTTTATTCCCAAGCAGCTCTGCTCATAGGAGGAATTGTTTACCTCAGTCCTTTTTTTGTTTAGATGTGTTATGATTTTGAAGACCTATTTTCCAATGCTGCTCTTCATGATATGAACAGAAAGGGGAAATAATAAGGTGAGATTTTAAAAATACTTTCATCTTAAAACAACATAACTGAAGACTTTCCTGACTGTGAGAATAGTGGACTGCACAACTGTACTACAGGTAAGAGTGCAAGAGTTCCATCCCATGAAATACTAGTGAATAAAGATTACAGCCTAATCCTGTATTGTAGACAACTGGATTATGTGGACTAATAAGACTTTTCTATATCTACATTCTGAAGCTTGTGAGAGATCACAGAGAGGATTCAATGATTTAGCCAGGATTAAAACTCAGGTAAAACTAGCTCCTAGACCTGTGCCAAGACCATTGCGTGTGCTTACTCATTCCACTCTGGCACGGCATATGGAGAGCTGCGTGAAGCCTGGGTGTTCATGTGACCACTCCTCTTTACTTTAAACTTACAGTGCCTGACAATCCCACAAAGTTCAAACTGGACTTCCAGGTGTGACTGCTTAAGGGAGAAACCACAATAAGCAAGCAGGAGATGCCGATCTTCCACTGCTTTTTGTCCTTTTTTTGTTTAGATGTGTCATGAGATGCTGAAAACAGAAGGATCTATTTTTGTACCTTGAGGACAGTGTAACGCACGTGCAGCTACTCTTCTCAGCAGAACAGCCTACTCAGGCCTCGTCAATTCTGCCCTTGCCTTTGGAAGCAGTTGCATCTGCTTTTATCTTCTAAATTCTTTTCTTTTAAATCATTACCTTCAGCCTTCTCACAGCTTGCTTTCTGCATTGCCTATGACCTTGCTGCAGCCTGGCAGAGGCCCCTGCCTGGTACAGCCACGCTGCCTGCATCAGGCACAAGCGCAGCAGAGGTGCCGGAGAAGGGGTGAGCCATCTGAGAGGACAAAGAATCGATCCAAACCGACATGTTGGTTTTTACTGAAATTACGAATACATGGAGAGAGATTTGTCAGACCTTGCCTGGTTCAGTCAACCAGGCCATTGACTGAAGAGATTAGCTCTCTAACAGAACAGATTTTTTCATCTGGCGCTAATCTGCTGCTCATTTATAATCTCTGCACAAATCTTTGCGAAGCCTGGAGGGATTTAGAGTCTTTGTGTATTACAATGGGCTGCAGAAGAATTTCGTGACGAATATCCAGGAACGCCATAAACAACTTGGGGTGAACCTCGCAGAAATATACTTTCGACTTCATTTGGACTGGCTACCTGACACAAAAAAACCCACGAGTGCTCCTGCAGTCTATTTTAAGTTATCTGCTTTTTAAGAAAGCAGGTAGTGATCTCATTATGCATTATGTCTATTAAGCATTGTCAGCGAAGTTCCACTGAGGTCAGAACCCAGACAAACAGCCAGCATGGCAATGACATCACCATCTCAAGCCCAGATTTTGCCTGCCTTGCCCAACAGGAGTGCAATAGTGTTTGTTCAATTGTACTAAAACCCTTGGGAGTGATCCAGGAAAAAAAAAAAATCAGCACAAGAAAAAGTGGCAGAGGTTAGTCCTCAGTGTCACCTTTTGCTTAAAGGGCAAAATATATTCAGAAGGGTAGCATATCAAAAGGCAAAATGCATACATTTAATTTAAAATGGAACTGAACATATCTGAAAAGTGGCATGTACTGTGTTTACAAAGCTAGAACAGGTGATTGCTCTGTAATGCTAAATATAATCACTCTGAAGAGATTTTTCTGAGTGTATAGAGTTGTCGGAGATCTTAATATGCCATGAAACATAACTGCACTAACAGAAAAGACAGAGAGAGAGAGTACCTTAGGATGAAGAAAAAAAAAAAAAAATCCTATTTGAGTTAGTGACTGATTCTCTATGTTCCCCCCTCAACCAATCATAAGCACTAAGGACGAACCAAACACCTATGGCAGTAAAAGGAAACGAAAAATAGAGTAGAAGATTTTTAAGAACTGGAGGCTAGTATTAGACTTATAAATTAATTAAATTAGCTTAAGGCGCTTCCTTGACTGAGTCGATTTCTACTGCAAAAAACTGTCTTTTTCACCAGTTTCAACAGAAACGAAAAGCAATTCTTGTAAAGGTGCCCTGTATACATCCTTGCTTGTCCTTGATGCTTTTCTTGCCGTTCTTTCACTTTGTGTTCTATCTGCTCTATCTGCACCGTTAATTCAAATAAGCTTGAAGGTCTTTTCTCACACCCATTTTTCTTCTTGCAGACCAAACTATTCTCTGCAAAACTGCCCTCTCTTTGACTCTTTTTGTCCTTCTTTTTTACCTTCTTTGCTTCCTAGTTCATTTGCTCATCTGTCTCATACTGCACCGTAGTGACTCAAGAGTGCAGAAGTGGGACTGCACTTTCTTTCCATCATTTCTCAGAGTTTGTAGTTAGCAATGCTTTGAGTAACAGGGCTGAGACAATTTAACTGCATTTAAGACTACTATATCACTACATTATGTCATCCAGTCTGACCTTGTGTTCATCATTTTACAAATCATTAAACCATTTCTTTACTGAGCCTCCTGACACTTTGGGTAGATGAAAGCATTTCAGTTTTCAGGAGACTAAATTGCTGCATGCTTCAGGCAGAGGTGTATGACAGAGGCAGCACAAAGCCCAAGGCCTCTAAAATGGTAGCAGACTGACTAATGCTCCCAGACTATCTACATTTTTTCTAAAGAATGTGGGATGACTACCAAGGCACCCACACTGGAAACTAAAGGAAGGAGAAGGAAAATTGCTTTGTGTTGGAGAGAAGAAATTCAGAGCCAGGTGAGGTCTGGAAGGATTTGGTGGGTCAACTGAAATAAATGCAACCATGACCACACTGATCTCTGTGCTAAATCTCTCAACAGACACGGAAGTGGACCCTGAGCCTCCAAGATTTGCCTCTCCTTAGCCAAGATAAGCTCAAGAGACAAACCATTCCTCATGCTGCTGAGGAGAGTAAAATGTTTCTTTCAGTCTCAGTTGGGGCTGGGAGCAGAAAAGGAAAAGCTTTGTTCCAACCTCAGATCTTGTAACGATTTTGCCCTCAACAACTCAGTAATGTCCACCCTTGTTGCCCATCTATCTAGGAAAGGGTGTTTTCTGCATTGTCTGAGTCCTCTCATCCCAGCTGCTTCTTTCAGTTGCAGCCAGTCTGCAGCACTCCGCAAGAAGACACTGTCTCTGCTCCCTGAAACACATTGAGTCAACTGCGCTAATCATGGAAAAATCTCTCCCTGATCTCTGTGTTCTCTTGACTGTGAGGTTTGACTACAACCATACCTTTCATGCAGATACATACATATTTTAAATAAGCTGAGGGAAATACAGGCACTTTCGTTCTTCCCGTGGCCCCCAACAAAAGGGGATGAAGAGACAAGTTCATGTGTCTTAGAGACACCTGCATGTAATACACTGAAAGAGCTTTTCAGCCTTAAGTTTTTGATTTATTTTTTTCTGTGTAACATATTTGCTGATGTCCATGTAGGCGTGCAACCTTCATGGTGCTTCCCATCTTCAGGCATTTTGCACCGCAAATACCTAGCACAAGATGCCTTTATGGATGCAGCTGGCAGACATCTGCACCCCTAGACTGACTTCTGGCAACTCCAAGCACATATTCAACAGTAACATACTGATCTTGTACTTAAACGCCTGCAGCTGACCTCTGACCATAGATCTAGAGGAGTCATGTTGTGCACCAAGCAACGGAGAAATCTCCAAGGTAGCAGAGACCTGAGCTTGCAGGTAGCACAGCAGCAGGTTAATCATTCTTAACAGTCGGGTCCACAAGCAATCCTTCCTCAGAAACAAAGCTCAGGTAATAAATTATATTTCCCAAATATGATTATACCATGTCCGAACTCAAGTTTACGCTTGCCCGGTATAGGTAAGAACGTTGTCCGATTATCTCGGTAAATCAGCTAAAATATCCCTCTAATCAAAAGCTGTGATGTGTTAACATTTGTGCTGTTATTTCAAGGATACTCTATAAAACAACCCTAGGCAGAATATAGCCACCCCATAAACAGTATAGGTTCGTTAGCGCAGACTGGTAACAAACCACACTCTTCCTGGGATTTTCATTTGTCTTGGGTTTCTGGCAATGGTGTTAGCTTCTTAGTGCTGAAGATGGTGGAGGGGGATGGGGGATTTCAGCAAGAAATTTGTTATTACAGGGTGAATCAAGTGCTTGAACATAGGTGTTTGGTCCATTCTGTTATCTCTAAAGGTGCCTGCCTGGAATTCCAGGATGGCAGAGGCCCCCTGGACATCCTAAATCTAATCTTCCAGGACACCTCTCCTGGATGGCTCAGTTACACTTTGGCATGTAAAATGGCAGTACATCTTATATTTAAGCATTGAATCACTACTTAGGTGAGATATTCATTTGCTGCTGCCCACCTTCCTCGCAACTATGTCTTCATGCTGCCCCTCATGCAGAGGAAATTCTGCCAAAATGTTCTTCTCCTTTTCCTATCCTATCCAAAGACATTCCCATAATTTAAAGAATCCATCTGTACACTTCTCTCTGCTCGCTATCCCTGCTTCCGAAACACACATGGCCAAGCCAGTCCCATTAGTTATTAATCTTTCCTGCTTCCCATGTTGCACTGCCAGGAATGCAAGTTCATTAGCACTTAAGCTGTCTCTATGCGGATTACGCCCAGAGGCAGCTAGGAATTTGGTCAAGACCTATAAAACTGGCAGTATATTCAGTATACCAATACATGATAGATTCTTAGCTACATTATTTGCATATTCTTCCCACCGCTCTGACAAGTGCTCCCCAGAGCTCCTGCTTCTGGGCTTAGTGCTTGTGAAGCAGTGTGGGTGTCTTCCCACAGGATGCAAACATGCTCTTAAGCCGTGCTCCAGCTGAAGCCAACTGAAGCTTATATACCAACTGGCCTCAGCTGGTATACAGCTGCACCCTTGGAGCTAACTTGCCAGTGTGGAAAAGCTACTGTGACAGGATAATTTTGAAGGACTTCCCTGCGAATGAAGGAATAGTTTTTATGGTATTAAACAGACTTATCCTGCCCAGAAATAACTTTATTTTCTCTTTCACTGACTTTATCTAAGCCCCTTGGTAATTGCATTTGCAAATGGGTTAAGAACATGGATCAATCCAGCTGGCAAGTATCCAAGTCCCTGTAAGCGCACCAAGAAAAACACAGAGGTCACAGCTTGTTAGTCTAATCATGGAGGTATGCTCAAACTTCAAAAATTAAACACTGCCTGTAATTTAATAGGGATGTTAATCTACCCTTTTGGGTATAATTGGTAATTTTAATCTGTAAAAAGGTGCAGTATCCATATGAATTAAATAAAAATATCCTGATGATTACTAAGTATCAATTGACATGCAGGCTGAAAAATACTAGGAGATCATTGTTTGGCTTCCTATAGCTGAGAAGAAGCAAAAGTTATTACCAGTGCTGTGGCATTAATAATATTGATAGCAGTGGCACTCTGTGAGAGATCAAAAGGTTGTCTTGTTACCTTAAAAGGCAGATACTACAATTGTTTTAAACTTAGAATGAGTTAAAAGAATATAAGGCATCCATGGATCCCTAAATCCAGTGTTTCCTATAACCCACGTCCCATCATATAATCTCTTTTCCTTAACTGACCACCTTGTCTTGAATTAGGGTATTAACCTGTTTGCGCCTGCTGGGTGGCTGTTATGTAGTTGGCCATCAATATGTACAACTGCCAGCTTAAATCTATTAAATGACAGTTTTTTGATGCTGCGCCATAAAAGTCATCTACTGAAACAGTCTTTTTCCGTTTCTGCCATTTACCTTCGGGTATATTTTCTGAGCACAGTCAGAGCTCCATTCAGACTTACTTTGGATAAGCTCAAATGACCCCGTTCTTCCAGTTTGCTTTTGTAAGAGAAACTCTCCCTTCTTCTGTATGCGGTGAGAGCCTGTTCTTGTACCCATTCTGTTCCGAAGTCACCTTTCCGGAGCCCAGGGCTGAGGACAAGTGAAGCCTGTGGGACCTTGTGCAATGGCATAAGCACCTCCCGCACTCCTTAAGGGATGCTAACTCTGGTACATATCAGAGATTGCACCTTTAATGGCCATGCTGCACTGGTGGCTTGTAGTCATCTGAGTACAAACAGGACTTTTTCCATTTGGTTTAGTTACAAAGCCCCACTTTTGACTGTACAGACTTGTTTAAAATCTGTACACCAGGACATAGTCTTCATAACCTTACAGATGTGTAAATTTAGATCCAAAGTCTCTTTTTTCCTTCCATTTTGCATACATTAAAATTCTTCTGCTTCACCACACTTCCAATGTGATGATTTCCATTTCTGTAACTTCATTCCCATTTGTCATTTTGCCCTCCTGTTTAGCATCATCATCCTTACTGAAAACAGAAATGAAAATTAATTGCACACTTAGCAGGCTTTTGCTTTTCTTTTTTGGTTGTCTTGGTTTGAGTTAGAACAGAACTAATTCTGTTCAGTGATTTTACTTTTCAGATAAGTCTTTTCTAACTAACTGGACTTTCTGAAGGTAGTGGTGTATTTTAGCAGACAGTGTCTGCTTCTAGAAGTGATAACGCTCAATGTTTAGAGTTACTACCACAGATTGGTGTGCAGACCAAGTTTACTGCTACATCTTGTGTACTGTGTTGGGGGGATGCAGAAAGTAAAAGGCCACATCTGGGGGGAGGAGCAGCCAGGATAGCTGATCCTAAACTGATCAATGAGGTATTCCATCCTGTATATGTCATATTCAGTATGAAGCTGAGGGATCATGAGCATCAAGTTCTCTCTTCTTCAATGGCCAAAATCCAAGGAGGACTCTGTCCATTCTGCTTTTGATGCTGATGCATGTGATCTTGAATCCAGCTCCTGCATCCAGCTTCTGAACCTGGGACTTCTCCAGCGCCTGCTCCACAGCATCAGCAGTGATGGTGATGTAATTCCCATCAGGGGGTGTGGGTTTGACACTAGTCTTGTATATATTCCATTTTACAATTATTATTTTCTTTAAAGCTGTTCTAGTTTTCTTTTCTAATCCGTAAGTCTCTCTCCTGTGTTCCTTTTCCCTTTCCCTTTGGGGAGGGAAAGGGGTTAACAGAGGTGCACCTGTTATAGGTCTAGTGGATGGCCCTGACCCTAAACTGTGACATTGGTGTATATAGCTACAATCTTATTCTGATTTTCTTTGCAGGGTTTACTTCAGCCTGCTGTTCTGCAAGTCTTACTTTAACTCTGTACTGCCTGTCATTTCTGAAAATTTGCTGAAATTACTGAAAATATTCTGAAAATTTTTGAAATTGAAAGCCTTATTTTGAAACCATATTGGAATTGTTTTACCCTTCCCTTTAATTTACTTGAAACCAGTGCAAGATCTTATAAGCCAAACTTATATCACACAGCAGAAATCTTCTGAAAAAGAACAGGGAAAAGGGGATGTAGATGAGTGTGGTTGCTGCAGACAAGTTTCATGATGACTCTTGTAAGTTTAAGCTTACAAGTTATCTCAGGCTTACATAGGTATGTGTACAGGGCAAGCAGTAACCCTGACAAATTGGTGACTCTCTTGGCAGATGGGCAGCGAAGCTGAATTGCTTCCTGAGCCTTATGCACGTGCTGTTCAGCTCTGGCATGGGGTTTCTCTGTGGGCAGCATCTGCAAAGCAGCATTGAAAGGTTTCACCACCACCTGGATGTAAGTCACCAGAGCACAGATGACCTGTGTACCTGGATTTTCAGCAGCTACAAACCCAGAGGCACTGTGCTGCAGCAGTTTGTACACACTTCTCTCCATATGGGGAGGTCTGTACAGGGGAAGGATGGCACCCACAATGCCTCACAAGGTCAGACAATTTGACAAGCTTCATAAATGCAATTCACTCTAAAAAATATACTCTTCTTTGAAACCTGAACAACAGTCTTCCAAAGGTGAGGGTCTGTGCTCCTGGGTTCGAATGCTAACCAGCACTAAATAACACTGCAGTGCAGGAATGCACATTAGGCTGGCTTTGGAATGCCACAGATACTCCCTCTGCAGGGCAGGCAGATAGTAAAAGCTTGCTGCTTGTTATCCTTTTTTTCTCCCTCAGATGTGGTGTAGTGAAGCAGAGCATGATGATACATTGCCCAGATATGGTGCCTACAGATGTCCTAACAAATAAACTCTCTTTCAGGACTTGTTTACGAGTGCTCGAGATTAATTCAAAAAGAGAGTCTGTGAAAATGTGTCTCTTAAGCTGCTCTTCAGGGTGTATTTCTTTTCCTTCACCATCTCTCCTCCCACTCTGATAATCACTGTGCGAAAGAGAGATGCAGTTTGTCACTTTGTGATGCTAGAAAATAATGAGTACCATCAGGAATTCTGCTTGTCTTCCATAAAAAACTCATAACTGAGAGCTATTTTATAAATCCCTATCAGTTCTGTGCCCATATTTCTTACAAAACTACACCCGTCAGCCATGATTTCTCCACTCGGGCTGATAATTCCTTCTCTTCTCATCCTTTTAAACAGCTACCTCATCTCACATCACTCTTTGCATAAACTGAGGTTGACTGATATCTGGATAGTATCATTCGCTGCTTTCCTGATGTTACTCACACAACAAGGAGTTTCAAGTTCTTTACTTAGCAGTACTGTCCTGACGCTTTCACCTAGCAAAAGAGGAAAAAAAAAAAAAAAAGCCTCCTTTTCTGGCTATCACTGCAGGTTAATCTTTCCTGCACAAAACCAATAATCAAAGAATCACAGAATGTTAGGGGCTGGAAGGGACCTTGAAAGATCATCGAATCCAACCCCCCTGCCCGAGCAGATAAATGTGCTTCTGTTTCCCTGTGTACTGAACTTACCTGCAAAAGGATCCTGTTTCCATCATGATCTTCCGTCTGCCACCTGCCTTCACTGATGGGGCTGCAAGGGTTGGGCAAGAGTGGCACAAGCTGCCCCACATCTTTTACTCTGAACTCCAGCACGGCTGACTCTGTCGGCATTGGCACTTGGCCCTTCGGAAGTTTTTTTAAAGAGAACTGAATATCTATTTCCATGTTAGAATAGATAGGAAAAACACAAAAGTCCGCTTTCTTCTGACATACTGGTCTTTTCAGTATCAACTCGTACAATTTCAAAATGTCAGCAAAGTTTTCATTCCTGCAGTATATAGTGAAGCGGATAATTTCTTTCCCGTAGTGCACTGGGCGAATGGCCCACAGAGGAGTCTCTGGAGCCAAAGTGTAAAAGTCCTGGCTGCATGGCATGTAAGGGAGGATCTTCCCCTGCACTCGCTCTGTGTGGTGGTAATGCCAAGGTGGCCGCTGAAAGGTTTCGTGGAGCTGCAAGATGGGTTCTTCTCCATATTCCTCCTGCAGAAACAGAATGATGGCAAGGGCTGGCTGAGAAATACCAGCCTTACTTGGCTTCCTGTGCTTCTTGGGCACTCGTCTTTCTGAGACCCGAAACAGCTGGAGGTCTGGGTGGATCCAGGCTAGAAGCTTATTGATGGCTTGCTGAAGAGTCTTGGATTCACCCGGGTCTGTGATAATATGTACACTAACAAGGAATGGGTCTTGTACGCCTTCCACAGAAAGTTCACCTGAGAGTATAAAAAGAAAAATGTCCTTTAAGGTTTGTAACCCAGTTGTCAACATTTAGGTGGTCCTTAAAGAAGAAATAGTCTACTCAGTCACACTGGGCTTTTTTTTCATCTCTCCCAAGCTCACCTGTGGTAAACTAACAATAATGTACTGAGATACAGCAACCAAGAAAATAACGGAAAGACAGAGAAATTTCATCAAGCATACCGTAAGAGTTGCTGTTTCTACTGTTTCCAAAAGATGTTACCCATTGTGCATTTCTGTGTTGGAAAAGAGCTGCCCTGTACAGCTGAGAGGTAAGAACGACAAAAAATACTGATGTAGAGTGAGGGTGAAAGGGACATTAATGATGTGCAGAATGATCAGGATGGACAGTGTTCATCCTATCCTGTTTTAATTTGTGCCGAGTGGCTCGAGGCATGGAAATCACACCACTGAGCTCTGAACACTATCACCTTGACATTCAAGTTTTCCACCCAGCTGAGAGCACTTTTGTGTCCTGAAGGCAAATGTTTTAATAAGTAAGGCAAAGTTTGTAGGGAGATGTAATATCTTTTATTAGACCAACTGATACAGTTGGGAAGAAAATCCAGACAAGCCTTCAGGCACACAAGCCCTTCTTCAGGAAAAGAGATTACTTGTCCCTACAAATCCTGCACTGTTTATATCTTCAGACGATCAAGACTATAATACTACCACTTCAATGTTTTTATAAGATTATGGAAGACTGGTAAGAGCAAGAAGCACAAAAAATTATGCCCACGGAGTGGGAAAAAAAGAAACCTCTAGTGAGCCTTGGGAATGTTCTCAAGGGGTTTAACTGTTGTGCTTGAAGCCTCACTGATAGCTCAGAAGCAGAGCAATGGCTGGTTAGAGGGCAGGGGAAAAGTGGTTACTTCTGTTCTGCTGGAGTTGCATGCCAATGAAGATGCATATGAATGGAAATCCAAGACAGAATAAAAAATTATCCAGGTAATCTGGATATTTTTGCTGATGTTCTGAAACTGCTTTCATGTCTGGTATTCCAAGCCTGGGCACAAAGCCTAAATGAGAGAAGCCTTAAAAAGGCTTCCCAAGCTTTTCAGTGTGCAGAACATATTTAATAGGGTGATTGTCTCACAGGCTGTTTTCCCTCCTATTGGCAATCGGCACAAACCTCTCTCTCCTCCCTCCTGGCATCAGAATAACATTCCTGTGATACTTCAGCATTTGCTTTAGTGGAAAAGCAGTATTGTACTAGTAGTGTATTTTAGTTGTCTTTCAACCCAGAATAGACCCAGGGAAAAGTTAGCTGCAACTGCATAGCTTTCTAGAGATGACTGGCAAACGTACAATCAGCTTCAATTTAGAAGATATAGAAAGATATGGTATGCAGAGCAAATAGCAAGCATGCATTTTGCCTAGGGGAGACATAGAACAATCAAGTAAATAATAAAAAATACAATTACAGCAGACTTCTCCAACCTCTACATGAAATGGGTGATGCAGAGTGGTTTTCTCAGATGGTTAACGGAAGAAAAAAAATGAAGAAAAGAACCCCCCAACCTGTGTCAGGATATGGCAAGAGGCTTTGCTATTGAAATTGTTATTGGTAGTTAATTCTTGTGTAGATAGTCACAGTGTGGGAGAAAGACAAATGGGGTGTGAGGGGAGGTCCTCTCATGGTCCTTTACATGGGACAGAGGGACAGGAAGGAAAACAAATTGCAGAGGATGGTGATCTAATAAAACCAGAAAGTAAGTAATCACCATAGCTATGCAGCCATTAATTTTCTAAGACTGGAATAGAAGATGTTTAGCTCTTTTCTCTCTCCATTTCCTTTGTTACACAAATACTATGCAAGCCTGCAACAAGTGACAGGCTTGATATTTATGCATCTAAACAACTGCAGCTCTGAAAGAAGACTGGGCATAACAACGCGAAGCAAAGAGCCATCGTTCCTGTCGGCTTCTTGCTCTGCATTATAAAAAAAATAATCCCTGCGCATGGCTTTCCTGCCCTCCTGTTGCTCAGCATGGTGCATAGATACTGAATGGCTAAAGCATTTTTCAAAAGTGAAGTCCTGTGGGAGCCAGCCCCAGCATTAGTATTCTGCAGCCATTGCTGCCTGTGCCCATCAGCACTAGATGCTTGCAGAGCCAGGCTCTGAAGACCACCAAAGCATGGCACAGAGCCATTGTTAGGAGCTGGAGTTATAGGCACAGCAGAGCGAATAATCTTTTTTTGAGTGAGAAGCAACTATGCTGAAGGGGGAAAAATGTAACAAATAAACCAGTACTGAAAAGAGCTTCAGTATCTATTTTACGTTAGCAAAGATGCTTTTACTGCCACACTTTTACACTCTTCATTATGTGGCTTTGGTTGCTGATAAAATGGCAGCCCTTTCTGTTTTGGTAAGAGAAAGAGAAACCATAAGAAAAGCATAAATAGGAGGCAAGGTGCTAAGAGAACCTTCCTGTGAACTGATGATAAGTTGCAAATTGTTTCTATGTTCCTAAAAAGTCTTTTTGCTTCAACTGTCAAAGAAGGGAGGGAAAGGACACTGTTTCTAATGACACAGTTCAATTTGCCCCTGGCAAATTGTCACAGAAGCAAATGAAAGCTCTGCATATGTATTAGCCTTCCTGTGTCACTAGTTAATCCCACAGAATATATAAAAATGCTGAGGCATCTATTTGAAAATAAGCTCCATAGTTCTCACAGCTATTACATTTTTTCTTTTTCTTTTCTATGACAGAAAGGGATTAGTTCTCTCTGAGTCAGGAAAGCACTGACATTGCGAGGAGGTAATTACCACCAGGACTGCAAGAGTACATTACAATTCAAAACTTTTTACTCCTCTATTAGGTAGCATTAACCACTCATGAGAGATTAAAGCAAACAGTCAGCCCAAATGCTGCAGGGCTGTAGCACCTGGTGTCTTAAAGCCAGGAGATGAAGGTGGTCTGGTATTTTATGATTGAGCTTTGGATGGGTCCTTCTCTACATATTATTTTTTATTTTGTTGCTAATACAATACTGCTGAGTGGAGAAAAAAGAAAGTTCTGCAATGTAGAATGGCAGCCTTGCCGTGTGGTTCTTCCTCCCCTCCTTTCCCTGCCCAGAAACCAGGATTTTTTCATCAGGAAGACAACCTGACATAAAGCAATAGGTGCTGTCAAGTCTGTCTGTGCCACCTACCTCATATGTTCCCTGCTGAGAGCACGGACAGAGCCTCCTGCCTCTGAAAAACCTGAAGAGGAGGATCTTGCCTTCCTAATTTCTTTCCTTCCCCCTCACTCTGTAGACAACAGCAGTGACTGCAGAGGACAACCCTCTTGGCACCTAGAGCTGCCCAGCCCTCCCCTGGCTGGAGGTGCCTAGTGGGACAGCTATGACACCAGTGGTGATCTAGAGACACAAACACCCATGGCTGAAGTGGAAAGCAAAGGAGCCACAACCCCTGAGAGATGTCATAAAAACTCTAGTAACACCATCCTTGCTGCAGTCGACCAAGAAGGCAGGGCTTCTGGCCCAAAGCAGCCACATATGGATGTCAACCCTAGCAGGTGAAAAGCAGCTACGCTCATCTGGAGGTATGGGGAACTCACTGGAGCTCCAACTCCTTCTCCCTGGAGTATATATGCATTTTACATTAAACCATTCATGAGGCAAAATGTCCCTAAAATAAATGAGCGGAGATTTCACCCATGTCACCTGAATAACCCAAAGTTAGAGAAGTCTCCCTCTTGTATTTGTTTTTTGGTCCCAGGACTCTTGCACACTCGGCTCCAGCAGAACAGTTACTGGGCTATCTGGCCACAACCTAGTAGTCTGGTCCCTCTTTTATGTGGTGAAAGGCCCAGGTTGCATTCCCATTGGAGTTGCCCTGCGCGAAAACCTGTCCCTTCTTGCAATAGTGCTCCAACCGCTTTTTTTTCTTCAGGAGAAGTCACCACCATCAGCAGTCTTGACGACATCTGATTTTCTAGGATTCTCCAGCGGACTTTGCTGGAAATCTACCAGCTGCCTAAAATCAGCCTATAGCAGAGCTAAGGAAGGAGATAAGTACCTGTTTCCCTGAAATGTCTCTGTGTTGGTGAATCAAGATATGGACCTAAAGACCTCTCAGCCTCACCAAGAGATATTTAACGAAGACTTACCTACAAGGTTAGGCAAACCTGGTAAATATGTGAGCTAGGATGGAGTCTATGGCAAAGAGAGATTTTAGGAAGACTGGATTCCAGCCCCTCTTTGTGCATGGGAAAGCGCATTCCCAAATTGTGGCAGCTATTTTCAATTCTCTAGTCACTTATATTTGCAACCCTCTATCTGGGAAACTCAGAGGAAGTATTCAGCCTACAAATACTTGACATTATTTTGTTGTTTTTTTAACTGACGCGCAATATTTCATTGAGAATCCGAACACTGGAACCTGAACTTCCATTTTCATGCTGTGACCAACATCTGACCTTTTCTTACACCATACAGACTACACTTCTTCATTACTACATCAAGCAGTAAGATTTTACATTTCATTCTGATCAAAGTGCATGATGCACTACAGGAGATGTAAATCAGGCAATAGGAGAGGGTCAGAGTGAATGGGCCAAGCTTCTGAACTGCAACTCCCATCAAGCAATACTTCATTACCAGGAAAGAATTGCTATCAGGAAGTAATGAAATATTTAAAAACTGAACATTGCAGATCAGCATATTCTGTTCATTGTTAGTAAATCAAAATATTTCAACTGTGGGAATGTGAAAAATAAATAGCTTACTGCATAAATAATGTCAGAAAAAAAGCACTATATTTCCTAATTGAAACTTCCTGGGATTTCTTTTGCACAGACAACGGCAACATTTCCCTATTCCAATCCCATTTCAAAACACAAAGAAATCTCAAAATGGTAGCCTTTCTTACTGAAGGGGACCTTCATATTTTATCTGAGTCCAAGGCAAGACTGACCATTTTAGGTGTACTAATTGAAAGGCTCGTGGGCAGACACAAAGACAGTGGCTATTTTTATAAACAAGCAGCATCACTTTGTGGGTGGCTGCAACAGAAGCAGTTACTGGACACCTCTGGCAGCACAACCCTCCGCTAGGTCATGCTTTGCTGAATTATGCAGCATCAATAACCTTTTGAACAAGCAGGATGTGACAGATTCACCAGCTCCTCCATTCTCTTTCCCCGCTGTTTAATAGCATCTGACAAATGCAGGGCTGCAGGATAATGTGCTTCTCAGCATGCCCTGCTTTGCACACCAACTCAAAGTCATGAAGGATGTTCAGAAGCAATAAGAAAGGGGATATTCTGCACAGCACAGCAACAAGAGGAGCAATTTCTTTCACATTCCCATCCGAGAAGCATTTTCCTGCAGAGCTGCAGTTAGGTAACGGTGCCAGGATGCTCACTCCTCAATCCATACTAAGGTAGTACAGACAATGCACAGCAGACCAGTATAGTGACAAGAATGGCAAAACCGTCAATCTGCTCCTCCAGATGGGCACGTGATGTAGGCTTTCTGTGCTGTCATCCAGCTGCCGTAGAACCAAAACAAAAAAACAAACAAACAAACAAAGAAAATGTACTGAGCAAAAATAAAACTGGAAAATGAAGTCCATTATCTGCCTGATGGTGATAAAAAGCTTTCTCTGGTACATTAATATGAACAGTCTTAGAAGGTGTCATTGCCCTTAGTGTACAGCTTACAGCCAATCTTGTGGGAATTAACCTTATCAAAAAATGATAACACCCACAGAGGCCCTGCATGATCAAGCAAAGGCAACAGCAGATCCCATCACATGGTACCTTTGCTGTTAGATGGTGCAAGCAATAGCTGAAACTCCCCGCTGTGCTACAGCCCCCAGTAAATTCTCATCCCTCCCCCACCAGCCAGATTATCCTGACCTGCCTATGAGCAACCTTTCGTGATGAACTAAAGTTGTTGTTGAAACAAGTCATCTCATTCCATCTCACATCCTTCACCTCTCCATGCACTCCTGTACACTCCTTTATGTTGCCCTCGGGACTTGTGTAGCTACACGTCTTAAGCTGATCACGCAACTGCACCCTGACACTTCCTCTCCTGTTTGCAGTCATACGGGTCTACGGTGCCAAGATTTCCATCTTGGCTTGCCTTCAGAACCATGTGACCCTCATCTTCATAGGAAACACAACTACTGTGGCCCACAGTCATCCCATGGAAGGTTAGATGCCCTTGCAACCTGGTGTTCTGCCTCAAAATATGCTGCTGACGTCATATGTTACATTGACAACAGCAGTGTTAGAAATAATCAGAATTTCAATTTTTAAAAAATTAAATCCTTAGCATCTGCTTCTCCTCTGGAGACCCCTGACATCTTACTTCAACAGTCTCTTCAGTCACAGATTTAGCTACTAACTTGCTGAGAAACAAGAACCCCAAAATGTTGATGTGCTCATACACCTTCAGAGACATTCTCCTGGATGTCAACAGTTGTCATTTCCCCTCTTTCCTCCCACACAGTTGACTGCCATTCTAGAGCTGTCCGTGTCTCAGCCAGCACATGTGTCCATGCCACAAAATACATTCACATGATTTGGTATCTTCAAGTTGTCTTTGCAGCCTTGGCTGTTTTCACTCAAAATCCACAGTCTACCTCTATTTGCCCATCTAGGGGCTCAAATGGCTTTATCACACAGAGATTAATTCTCACAGGAAACCCAATACCCATAAGAGAAGCAGTAAAGGAAAATTGGGATTGATACCCTGAAAAATATTGCTGAACAGCAATCAGAAACCCCTGAGTTGGGGAACTGAAGCACAACAGTGAGCTGCTGCTCACAGGATTTGCCCCAGCGAGTTTGGTGATGCTACTGGTGTAAAGGAGCCTGGGTCATCAGGATAAGATGTGGGACTTTATGTAACAGTCCATACTGCTGCTAAATTCAGTCCAGTGGAAAAATACAGTGAAGGTGCATTAATTATTGATGCTCAACTATTACATTGATTTGTTATATGGTTATTTCATATTATATATAGAATAAAAAAAAGATTGTCTCACTTTTTAGAAGGCAAGAGGGCCTGAAACTGAAACACAGAGAAAGAAGTATTGCAAATGGCTGCAGGATTCTACTTTAGAACAGTTGAGCTTTATAATGCCTGTTCTTTCTGATCATAAAGTTTTCCTAAAGAAAGATAAGGATTGTTGTACCTGGCAACAACCCAGACACTGATCTTTGGTGTTAATATCAAACTCGGCACAGAGTTGTAATGTGTAGTGATTCAGTAAAACTCCCATCAGCAATCACCAGTAAATTAAAAGCTGTACAATGCACATAAATTACATCCAGCACTATATCATTTAAAGTCCTTTGAATACAAGCATTACATTTTCTTAAAATTCAACTTCTGTGTAAAGTTGAGATAGATTGTCAAAAATATGTTTTTTATAAAAGGGCAGAAAGAATATTGCCTTAAAAAAACACAAGAAAAGCTGTATTCTTGAGTAGCTTTGGTCCAACAATGAGCTCCGTATCTCACACAATGTACTCACCTGAGAGTGTGATTTTATGATGGGCTTAAGGTAATTATCAGACATCACTGCCGGCACCCTTCCTCCTACTATTCCCAGAGCTTTCCAAGTGTCAGGTGCAGGTGTAAGTTTAAACAGGTTGCTGAACAAACTGAAAAGAAGCCCTCAGACAAGGAGTAATCCCAATTGTGCCTACTGGTGGCAGTTAGAGAACTGATCCGGCTAAAAATGATAATTTTCAGGCAGACTTTTTCCTTTAATCAGCTTCCGCTTTTGTACAAACCTTCCTGGTATCACAAGACATGGCAGGGAAACCCAGGCAGAGAAAAGGCAGAAAACTACAACAAAGCATTTACACTCAAAACACAACTAAAGGAAATACGGGATAAAACCCTGAGGAACAGCCAAGCATTGTGATGTTTCTGTCTTTGTGGAAAATGAACAATATTAGCATCACAGCAAAGGAGACATTTGGACTTAACAGCAGTGGAAAACTATTTTGAATCTCATAGCCAAGAAGGACACAAGAAGGACATGGACCCAACAGAGTGAGTCCAGAGGAGGGCCACAAAAATGGTCAATAAGCTGGAGCACCTCTCCTATGAGGATAGGTTGAGAAAGTTGGGGTTGTTCAGCCTGGAGAAGGGAAAGCTCTGGGGAAACCATATAGTAGCCTTCCCCTCACCCCAGAGCGGGACCTACAAGAAAGCTGGGGAGAGACTGTTTAGAAATCCATGTAGCGATAGGACGAGGGGCAATGGTTTTAAACTAGAGAAGGGTAGATTTAGTTCGGACATTAGAAAGAAGTTCTTTACTATGAGGGTGGTGAAACACTGAACCAAGTTTCCCAGGGAGGTGCTAGAGGCCTCATCCCTGGAGACATTCAAGGTCAGGCTTGATGAGGCTCTTAGCAACAAGATCTAGTTAAGGATGTCCCTGCTCACTGCAGGGTGGTTGGAGTAGATGACATTTAGAGGTCCCTTCCAACCCAAGGCATTCTATGATTCTATAATCCTTTCAGCTAACAGCAGTGTGAAGTTCAAAAAACCTACCCCAGAAGAACTGATGGAAAAGGAAAGCAGTAATAGAAAGCATGCTTTGTCATTGGTGCTACATCTTGAGCCCGTATGGTGGTGACCAGGAGTCACCTCATAAACATTTCATGAACCGTTTAGAAATTACACATACAAGATTTTTTTCCTAAACCATTAATCAACAAATATGTAGTACCAACAAAGATGAAGCAGGCAGTGGACATCTACTGCTCTAGAATGAGGCATGCACTGATTACCAAACGTCCCACTGAGCTTGCATGCTATTAGTTTATTTTATTTCTAAAATTTTACTTATTTATTTATTTATTTATGTGTTTATTAATTTATTTTATTGTTTTATTATTT